>KN484620.1:0-23185 GCA_000787095.1 Periophthalmodon schlosseri
GGATATCCAAAACTTTTGACCCAAGTAATGAAGTTTAAAGGCAATGGTACCGAATGCTAATGAAATGTATGTAAACTTCTGACTTTGAAGAAAGTAATGAAAAATTATCTAAAAAATCTTTCTCTCATTATTCTGGCATTTAGCAGATAGAAATAATTTTGGTAATCCTAATTGACTTAAAACAGGAAAAGATTATTTCATGTCAGACAGTGAGAAAAAAAAAAGCCACACACACACACACACACACACACACACACACACACACACATACTTATTGGCCTATATGTATAAGATATATGCTAACTTTCACATTTGCCCCCAATTATAAACATGCTTGTCCTTTTCATCTTTTGAATAGATTTAATTTTGAAACCAGCGCTAACGCTGATTGTGGTTTTATTGCGAAAGTCTTAGCGGAAGTGAGTTGTGTTTTGCTGCTAGTGCGGATTGTTTCAGGAAGTGAAATTATTTGACTTTCCTCATCAGTTTCTGAGGCTCCTACACAGCTCACTTAAACATGGATAACTTAGATAGTCTGATCCTGAAACTCCACGAAGTAAACGCGGTGAAATTTGGGGAATATAAACTCAAAAGTGGAATAATGGCGCCTATTTATATCGATTTGAGAGTTTTGGTGTCCTATCCAGCGCTCATGAACCAGGTACCACACCACGTGCTGTTTGCTCTGCACACGATGCACTCAACTTTACGGAAATAGTTCAACAAAGTAGTCATAACTAGGCAATGTTTAACAAATGTGATAAAAATTATCTAGCCTATTTGCTCCTGGCTCCTGGCTGAAGTCCACATTGCTAATTGATCATCTTATGTATTAAAATTAGGAAAGTCAAAATACCATCTATATAAAGTCAGCCCAGAGCATGTATGCATTCTGGTTTCTTATTTAATATCAGTTCTGTGCAGTGACTTAACTTGGTAATAATTGTCATACAAGTTCATTTGAGTAAAAAGTTGTGGTAAGAGCAGAATAAATTGTCGCCATTGGTTATGAATAAATAAATCACAGCTGTAAAAAAACACTGCTTTTGAAGCTATGAATGAGTTTGCACAGATCATTTAATCCCAAATCAGATGTCTGCTTTCACTAAATGCAGTTCTTTATCTAGAAAAATCTATAAAGTTATTTGATTGATTTTAGTGTTGAACTTGGCATGTAATGGAAGAAGCTAGAATGTTAAAGAATGTGTAAATGTGCTTTGGCAAACGTGTACTTTGACAGTAAGGCATAGTATGAAATGTATTGTTACTGCATAATAACTTGATCCGTTGCTGGCGATGTTGTTTTGCAGGTTGCCAGTTTAATTTACCAGAAGGTGCAGGATGAGGGTCTTCAGTTTGATTCTGTGTGCGGGGTCCCGTACACAGCTCTGCCTCTGGCCACGATTATCTGCTCTAAACACGAGCTGCCCATGCTTATCAGGAGAAAGGAGGCCAAGGACTATGGTCAGTGTCCAACTAATGTGAAATTGTTACTATGATGGTGATTTCACTGGTAAAAGCCTGCCACACAGTACAGGATTATTTGCCCGATTTAGGACCCAATTTGTTTCTCCCCATGACCTGACTTTGGATCCTCGTATACAATTTTTACTCCGCTGCGCCCCTCGTGTGTGGTGTCAGTGCGACTCCACAAAACCTCACCACGGCAACAACCAGAGCACCAGGGGCAGACGGAGTGATGGACACAGAGGCGCAAGATATAAACTCAGGAAATACAAAGATAATTTAAAGACAAGTTTATTACTCACCTCTCGTAAAGTTGTAAAGTTAAACTGCAGCATTCTCATCCATATTATCTATTATAATTTGTTCTCCACAAATAATGACTCCGAGTCCACTAAAGGGCGCTATTAAACCAGTAGGAAGCGCTCTTTATAAAGTAAAAAGGGGAGAGTAGTTCTTCACCTGTGTGTGTTTATATAAATCCATGCAGCAAGAATTGTGGTGAAACTACTTTACATTAGCGATAGTGACTCTTCCTGTGGAGTTTATCGTCAGCCTTCTGTGCATTAAAAACATTTATCTGAACTATTGCATGACAAATAATAACACAGTTTTGACTTGAATCTAAATGCTCTGATATTTGGAACTTTTTAAAGGCTCAAAACGAGTCGTTTTACTCTAGACAGGAAATAGCTGATGCGAGGTGCGCTCACACTTTTAGCTTGTGGTGCACGGTCTCTCCGCTGCCATATCCTGCTGCAGACTTTGCGCTCGGGGGATCGTAAGATTTAAAATCTCATCCAATTCTCTTCGGGTCTGTAGTGTCACACTTTTAAAAAATTGTTTAAGGCTGAAAAACCGTGTAGTGTGTGGCGGGCTTATGACAGTTTACTCAAAATCGTCTTTATACTGAATATGCCACACTTTACTAATAAGATCTATATCAGCACGTTTATAACAAGCACTTAAAATGTCACTTGAAGGTAAAATATGATGATCTGCATATTTAACAAAATGGAAGGAGAGTAAATAAATAATAAATACTGCATGATATTTTAAAGCAATTGGGATTATGCATTTTTATGATTAATAATAATAATAATAATAATAATAATAATAATAATAATAATAATAATAATAATGTGTGATGTGTCCAGGCACTAATAATAATATAATAATAATAATAATAATAATAATAATAATGTGTGATGTGTCCAGGCACTAAACGTATGGTGGAGGGCAACTGTCGAGAAGGCGATATTTGTTTGATCATTGAAGACACAGTGACCAGTGGGACCAGTATTTTGGAGACAGCAGAAGTACTCTACAAAGAGGGACTCAAGGTACAAAATGGAGCTCACTACATCCATAAATGTCCTCTTTGGTCTTCCTCCTTTTTCCTGCAGCACTAATCTCAGCATTCTTTTACCCAAATCCCTCCTCTGTACACGTCCATACTATCTCAGCCTGGACACATTTGACTTTATAATTTGGACATCTATAATAACGTGTCTGTCTGGTATACGCCTTCTTAATCTATTTATACCCGTAAAAGAAACTGCAATATATTCAGCTTTTGTACTAGTAGCTCTCTATCTGTTTATTAAGTTCTTGAGTCTTTAAAGGTGCACTATGTAACTTTTCTGGTGCTTGGTCCACTGTATGCGTTTCTCTATGATTGGATTGCTTTGCCTGGAATGTTCCACAGTATGGCATTAAACTTCTCTATAACAATTCAATTTCAATTGTGTTTTTATGAGCAATAAAAAAATGCATTCTTACTGTGAGCGGGGTTGTCTCTCCTCAGATCCTGACCTGTAACTGCATGTCTCCATGGAACCAGATAAGTTTAATGCCATAACATCTCCATGGAGACAAGCAAGTAGCAAGACGCTGCATTAGAAAAGTTACATGCTGCATCTTTAAAACATCCAAATTGTTCCCCTTTTCTCGCATTTTGGCTGTAACCCACCTTAACCATTGTACATTTTCACATATCAAGATACTTTGTCTTTCAGGTGACAGATTCTATCGTTTTGATGGACCGAGAGCAGGGAGGAGTGGAGATGCTGGCATCAAAAGGAATCCGTCTTCACCCGATAATCTCCATGTTTAAACTGCTCAACGTGCTGCAGGCGGCCGGGCGAATCGATACACAACTGGCTCAAAACGTTCGCAAGTTCATCATGGAAAACAACACATTCAGGTACAATATTGCTGAATTTTAGGTCTCTATAAAAACATTTGTAATAACCAAGTCAGATTGGAGAAGGTTTAAATAGTATTGCCAATGTGCAGACTTTAGTCTATATAGGTATCATCGTTTATATAAATGTTGTTTGATTATTTTTAAGCGGTGGGCCAACAGCCTTTTTCGTGCAGTGGAAAGATCTCCACTGAGGAAGGACCTAATCTAAATACATTTGCCACTTTCTTGCCCCTTTTTTCGGTAATCTGTAATATTTCGTGGACACTTTTTGTGGCGAAAACAATGGAAAGCTATTGCAATGCGTGACATATGCTCTGTTATCAGCCAATAGCGCATCTGAAAATATTCTCGCGTCGACTCAAACTCCGCCCACCTGTTCTTCAACTTTTGCCGCATACCCAACCATGAGCAAAGATGTGCTCCATGGGCCATGGTATAAAACTGAGTATTAAGTTTAGTTTTTTGAGACTCATATTGTGTGTTTCTACCATAGATCTATTATAAAATATATCGAGTAAAATATATTCTACTTATATGTTGAATTTTGTGTCCTCCCTCGATGGAGACCTATGTTTTCACAAAAGAAGATAGATGCTCAGCTCACCACCTATTATAGATAAGCGGTGGTATCGGTATCGCACATAATCATGGGTTTCAGCTTCCTGTTTGTAGGCGACATTTTGAGGACTTTTGACCATTCAAAAGAAGCAATAATGAATTTTCAGTTGTTAATTGCTATGGCAGCAGTGCTAGTTTTTGATCACTCTAAAACCCATGGACCCATCCGCATTCCATACAACACTGCAAACTAATAATTCTTACACTAAAAACCTGTAGATACATATGTTGCTGTAAGTACAAAATTACAAATGACAAATGTGATATCAGTGAATGTTGTAGAGCTAGAAATTTAGATTTTAATCATTTACTTATTTTTCCCTAAAGGCCCAAAGATGAGGAGAATGGCAATGGCGTTCCTGTTCCCAAGAAGCCGTGTATCGAGCACACAGAGATGAGTTATGCAAAAAGAGCCAAACTACCAAGTATGTGCTTTGATTATTATATCACTATGGAAACACATTTGTGTCTTTGGGAGTCACACGTGTTAAAACATGTCTTTAAATTAGGGCTGGGCAATATGGGAAAAAAAGAACGATTTTTTTTCTCCCATATTGACAGAGCTCGATTTTTTTATTCGATCTTCTTCCATCTATTGAAAACATAGACGGGTGGGGGCAGATGGCACCGCACACACGAGAGTCAAAGGGAAGGAGACACTAGATGTCAAATTGTGCAGATTTAAGTCAAAATGTGTGAAATGCAATAACACATGAGGAGACGTAAAGAGACACTATGGCCCTGACTCAGAGCTTTCACCTAAACGAGAGCATAACTCCTCTTCAGTACCACACGCTCTTACTGCCACCGGATTAGCTGTAGACCTGTCGATTTAAATGCAAGCGCCTTGTCATCGAGATGGACCAACATTTTTATTGGGATGTATCAATCTTTCGATGCTTAAACCCTGGGTTTAAGCATCTGACAAATTGCTGTGAAATTGCCCACAAAAGTGCAAAAATATCACTTGGTGCGCCTTTTTACAACATTCACAACAGTATTTTTCACCAACACCTGTTGTATATCTAACACAATTTGGGGGCTCTTATCAGTTTCTGTGCTTTCCCTGTGCTTTTTACCATGTTGAACACGTTTAATGTCATGGTTACAGTGTTATGTATTATTTTTGCTGTGTCAGAATCGGAAGTAGATTTAAAATATTGTATCTTCTTTCATTTGCAGAAATTCACCCACTTGCATCAAAGTTAATGAACATCATGGAGGAGAAGCAGTCAAACCTGTGCGTGTCGGCCGATGTAACCAGCAGTGAAGAGTTATTGGAGCTTGCAGATTCTCTTGGCTCCAAAATCTGTCTGCTCAAAACACACATAGACATACTCAAGGTAAGACGGAAAAAGATAAGTAGAAAACAAAATGCCTTCTTGGAGTAGAAAGATTTTTTTTTTTTTTTTTTTTAAGGACTACACAACAGAAATTGGTCAGAAACTACAAGCAGTGGCTGAGAAACACAACTTCCTTATCTTTGAAGATCGTAAATTTGCAGACATTGGGAACACGGTCAAGCATCAATATGAAGGTAAGGCATCTTTTCATAATGTTTTGTTTTTAGAGGTGATGATATGAAGTAAATAGAAAACTTTGGTGTTGTATAATAAAATAAAAAATCTCTTTCCAATCATGTGACTCTACCATGGAAAGTGCCTAAATACAATGTTTACAAGTCTGAAGTTACTATCTTAAATGCTATACTAAAGCCCGCGACACACTACAGGATTTTTCAGGCTTAAACTATTTTTAAACATGCGCCAAAAGCAGAGACCACAGATACAGGGACAATCGGATGCGATTTTAAAACTTTGATGCAATTTTAAATCCCTGATGTGATTTTAAATATCAAATGCGTTTTTAAATCTCCAAAGGAAAAGACTGCAGCGCATTACAAGCTAAAAGTTGCGATCTATCAAAATTATAGTGCACCTCGCTTCAGCTGTTTGCTGTCTACAGTACGACTGGCTTTGACACTCTAGATGTATGTCAAAACTGTATTATTATTATTATTATTATTATTATTTGTGAAATGTGGTGCCATCGTTCAGGTAAATGCTTCAATGCACAGAAGGATGGCGATAAACTACATAGGAATTGGAATCGTCTTTACTATAGCCGCAGCTTCTCCCCGATCCTCACAGTGTGGAGGATCTACTCTCGCCTTTTTACTTTCAAAGAACGCTTCAGACTGGGTTAATAGCACTTTTTTGTGGACTGGGTGTCACTATTCTAATGGGTAATATGGGTGAGAATGCTGCAGTTTAACTTAATGTTACAAAAGGTGAGTAATAAAGTCACCTAACTATTTTGGCTCTTTTCCGAGTTTGTATCTTGCACCTCGGTGTCCGTCACTCCATCTGCCGCTGACGCTCTGTTTTATTGGTTGTTGCCGTGGTGGTGTTTTCTGGTTACGATATGAAAGAGCAGCTCAGAGTCGCACTGACACCACACACGAGGAGCCCAGCGGATTAAAAATCTCCTATGAAGATCCAAAGTTGGGTCACACCTCCGTGAAGTGGGGCAGAAGCAAATCGGGTCCTAAATTGGGGAAATTACCGAAAGCTTTGTCTCAAATTAAAACAAATTATAATTAGAACAATTGGAACAAAAAAGAGGCACACATTGAATGGTTACTATTTTCTTCTTGGGATGTGACAGTGTTATATTCTGACGGTGTATATACTTTGAAATGTTGAAATGCCTAAAATTTTAAATTAAAATATTACTTGGATATTAAACGCAATAAAGTGTTAACTGACAATACAGTTTTATACTGGCTGTACATATCAAGCAAAGGATCAAGGCCTGTAGCTGGAAGTACCATTCAAGATTGTGTAAAAATCCCCAGTAATTCTTTCTTGGCATAAGATATTTTAATCATTGTATCACCAGTCAGTTTAATTACTCTTGATCTGGACACATCTGCAGCCTGCCCGTCTATGGGAGTGGATCTCTCCTTCACTCTGATTCTCCTCGAGGTTTCTCTTTTTCCCACTGGGTTTTTTTTTAGTTTTTTTGGCGAGAAGGAGGGTCAAAGGACAGGGGATGTTCTGGGACAGTTATCCATTTGCTTGTTTTCTGTTGATTAATTTGCTTGTCTGTTGCTGTTTCATTATTGATTTTCTAACTTTTTGTTGGTTAAATCAATTATCATGTTCTGCCCTGCAGCCCTTGATTTTGGGCTTTACAAAAATAAATTGAATTGAATCTTTCACTGCATTATACCAGTGACGTTTTCTGTCTCCAGGTGGATTGTACCAGATATCGTCCTGGTCCCACATAGTGAACGCCCACGCTGTTCCTGGACCTGGGGTGGTGAAGGGGCTCAGTGCTGTGGGCAGGCCTCAGGGGCGTGGCTGTCTTCTCATAGCACAGATGAGTTCCCAAGGCTCTCTGGCCACTGGAGAATACACACAAGCTACGGTTAGTTTTTTAGTTTTTGTTTAAATTTGACCTGTTTTTATGTATTTTTTTTTCTTAAAGCCACAGTATGTAACATAGCCAAAAGATGGACCAAAATAAAAGCATGTTTTTCATTTGGTTGTGTTTATTGCACTGAAAAACATGTCCTTGTCCCTTATTTAGCCTGGAGGAGGGCCTCCTGCTTTTTTCCATGGAAATATTGTTCCTTTGGCTATATTCTTCCACAGTATAGCATAAAAATGTATCTATCACCATGAAGAATGTTCCGAAATATGGTTTTAACTTTTAACTTGTGGCACATGCCACCTCCACAAAGTTACGTATGGTACCTTTAACACCCTTTACTCTTTTTGAATTATCCTTTTGGTTCATGGTGGGTTTTTGTTTTTTGTTTTTTTTTTTTCTTGCAGCTGAAAATGGCCGAGGACCATTCAGATTTTGTGATGGGTTTTATCTGTTGTGGGAAGATAACAAAGAGGCCAGAGTTCATCCACATGACCCCAGGAGTGCAACTGCAGAGTGGCGGTAACATTACTAGACCCTTTATAACACATTGACAATGGGAGCACAAATAAGAACAATGTCTTCTGCATCTTTCATAGTTTTAGTTATGTTTTGGTTTTTGACTTTGATCTTCTATTATAGTTTTTTTTCCTCTAATATGCAATACAAGACCAAAGTTGTCCCAAACCACAATCTTACTTTTACATATTCACCTTAGCTATCCAAAAAACAAATATATTTATGACAAAAATACTACAAAATGTGTAAAAGATTATGGTGTAGCTTAATGCTGTAGTGTTTGTTTGTCAACACTAGGTGGGGCCATAGTACAGAGATTCATTCCAGGTCCCACAAAAGCCAACGCCATTCTTCTAACTCATTTTCCTATTTTGTTTGTTGCTCCTCCAGGAGATGGTTTGGGGCAGCAGTACTCCACCCCCGAGGAGGTAATCAAGAACAAAGGCTCTGATGTCATCATTGTTGGACGCGGAATCCTGGAGGCCCCTGATAGGCTGAAAGCTGCCGAGGCGTACAGGAAGTCGGGCTGGGACGGCTACACACAGCGGCTGGCCTTGAGTCAACAATAGATTTGAATTTTGTGTCTCAATTTCAAATTAAAATATTCAACTACTCAATTAAAAAGCCATTTGTGATAATGTAGTCCGTATTATGCGTATTGGTAAAAATTAGAACAGTTTTTATTCCTTGATCTTGGGACATTTTACTTTGATATGATATGATATTATGGTGTTGAATTCATGTTCTCAATTGTTTGTCCAGCACTACCTTTAGGCCTACATCAGCTATATTGATTATAGTTCCTCATTATAATGCAATTTTCCTAGGTATAATGTGTCATACCAGACCATTTATATGCATAGGAGACTGGCATATTAATATGTATCAATTTTAGTTTAATAATCAGCTAAATTTAAAATATTGATACTGATATTGAGTATCAGTATTATGGCGTATAGTAAAAAATAAGCTACAATTATCTTTTAAAACTACTATAGGGCTGTCCATTTAAAGTCATGTTGGTGGTAATACTGTATAACCAGAAACCTTGCATTTATACTTGAGTTCATTGTAATCTTGATGTCCATGGAGCTTTGTTTAGTTAAGCTTGATTGGTTGAGCCACCTGTCCTGTCCAACTGTTTTTCCGTCCTTCTAATTTATCAATAATACACAGATATGTTGTCTAGGCATTGATTTCAGGTAATCTTTTAAACAGGCATGTGAAAATACAAGTTAAACTGTCTTGTTTATTTGGGGCCATTTTTCCTTTTGTATGTAGCTTGGTGTCCTGGTTACAGTTGCTGCTAAAGCAACAAGACTTTTCTTTCATTATCAGGTAAAATGCAATACTTTTTTCCCTATTTTTCTTTAATGTATTCTTTGAGTTACTTGAATTTGCAAAATGTCTCATCTCAAGGGACCTTGAACAAATAAATAAAAGGCACAAATTGCTTTTAATTCCATTTGTTCTCTTAATGCATGTAAAAATACAGTTTTAGTGTTGATATGGTTTAAGGCAGGGGTCGGCAACCTTTAACACCCAAAGAGTCATTTGGACCCGGTTTCCACGGGAAAAAAAAACTGGGAGCCGTAAATGTTTGTTTTTAACATGAGAGTGTGACGCTTATTTTGAGCGATGAAAAATAATAAAATATGATTTGGTTTTAATATTTCAAGATCACAATAATTTAAACTACAATTTAAAAAAAGAACTAACACAAATAAAACACACTTCCATTAAATACTTGTAATTTATTTTCCCAAGCCACGCGGAGCTGCAGTATAAGGATGAAAGAGCCGCATGTGGCTCCGGAGCCGTGGGTTGCTGACCCCTGGTTTAAGGAATCAGTTTGAATATA
The DNA here is from genome assembly GCA_000787095.1 of Periophthalmodon schlosseri. Classification (NCBI taxonomy): domain Eukaryota; kingdom Metazoa; phylum Chordata; class Actinopteri; order Gobiiformes; family Gobiidae; genus Periophthalmodon; species Periophthalmodon schlosseri. The sequence continues at coordinate 10,107 of KN484620.1, forward strand.
GGCAATATTGTATTGTATTATATAGATGTATTGTGAAAAAGTGGTAAATTAAAAAAAAAAAATCTCAGCTAATTTAATTGATTCAGTGGTTCCCAACCTTTTTCTCTCAGCCACCCCTAGTTCATGTGTGGACACTTTGGTGACACCCCCACATCCTTCTACACCTGACAACCTCCTGTATAAGGCTTTATATATTTTTTTTTTCAGTAATCAATCTAAATACTTCATAGGAGCAGTTTAACATCCCTAATTCAAGCTGTCTTTTAGAAAACTCTAGACCAGTGGTTCTTAACCTAGGTTCGATCGAACCCTAGGGGTTCAGTGAGTCAGTCTCAGGGGTTTGGTGGAGGTCAAGACACGCACCCGACTCAGATGATTCGTGATAACACGCCCCGCTTGGCCATCACCGAAGGGTTTGGTGAATGTGCATATGAAACTGATAGGGTTCAGTACCTCCAACAAGGTTAAGAACCACTGCTCTAGACTCTGGAAAATCTTGGGGCCCCAAATTTTCTAATCCAGTTGGGAACAACTGATTTAGAACATTAGAATTATTTATAACTTATTACTTTTGAATAAGGAAAAGCGTAATACCCGAACAATCGCTGACAGTTTTCTCGAGAAAACAGTTTACATAAAATTCAAGAATCTATTTAATACTCTTTTAAATGAACGTTGTTAGCTTTCCCAACATAATAATGAGTCCTCACTATACTATAATGGGACAAGGTTACGTGAAAATCATTTGCAAGGCACATGTATGTAAATGTACGGATGCAACATGTCCAGGCCTGAGGCGGCTGCTCTGGCCCTTACAATAGGCCTTTTACACATCAGCGCGGGCACAAAGGTCACGCGCGTTGCCTGGTGATTGGAGAAGAGGAGGATAGATTCACACATGAACGCACACACACCCAGGCCATAACCGCATCCAGAGCGCACACACCTCTCGCTTTGTGTCAATATTGGATCAGAGTAACGCACCATGCGACAGGTGTCTGCGCCAGGACGATCTACTCACAGGAGCGCACCGAAGGGAGGGGGAGAGGCAGGGGAGGGGTGATGGAGGGGCAGAGACGAGACACACAGGTATAAAAGGTGTGTATCTGTCTCTGGCACGGCACATCCAGTGCGCGTAAAGATGCGTCATACCTCACTCGTTGCGCGCACGTTTGCTACATTTGCAGGTATGTTATAACTTAACAGAATACATTTAATTTAATTTGTATTACTTTAACGGGTCAACTAACATTTCCAAACTTTTCAGGAAATAGGAATATGCCACGAAAGTCCCGGAGAAGAATTTTGGTGACATTGATGTCCGTATTTGCTTCACGTTGAGCCTCACGTACAATACCTGAAGGTGATGTTTTGTTCGTTCGGCTCGCGTTATGCAGGTACGGATTGACATCTGTAAAGACAACTGTGAAGTTTTTTCTACTTTTTTTTTCCATCACGGAGCATCGTTTTCGTAAAAGTTCCTAGCTATGCAAATGACGGACGTAATACAGTCTTCTTGACGCATGCGTAAGAATGAAAGACGCCATATGGTTTGAATTCATGGATGTACTGGAAATTTGTAATAAGGGAAATACATTTGGACATATGTGTATGTATGCACAATGCATTTCAATAAAAAGAGTTTGTTAAACCGAAGCTCCAGGTGTGTAGGAGGTTTCACTGAATAGGTAGAGGTGCTTATTTGCATACAGCTGGCGAGAGATAAGGCTTTGGAAAACTGACTTTAATGTTATAACTACAAGGCCTGATTTTAACAATAGAAAGCGTATAGCCCCACAATACACTCTATTTTAAATATATAAACATTTAAAGTGCCCGCAAATTCCCATGCAATTTCTTTGGAAAACAAACAAAAAAAAGGCTGCTCCATAAGTTATTTAAATTGTTGCTTGCTCAATGTATTTTTTATGACCAAATGTTGCTCCACTAAAACGTTTGACATTTACAACTTGAATGATGCTCTCTATGTATTTTTCCCATTGGCACACTGACAAAACAGCGCTGCTTTTTCCACTGGGCCCTATATTCATTACTGTCCGTCTCTTGCGTCACCGGTCCACGCAGACAGGGGCTTAATGGAAGGTTATGGTAATCATTAACTAAACATTAACCTCTCACACATGCATCTGATAGAGCCATCTGCTTTTTGGATGCACAATTCATCATGTCAAATAAGAGGTTTGGAGCATATGGTACAATGAGTTGTTGTCAATGAATAGTAATTGTTAAAGTAATTTAGGTAATATCAGTTTGGTAAATCACAACATTGTCAACAAGTGAATTTTTGCACTTTGCCTTAACTTTGACTTCTTGTGGACATTTTTGATGTTCTTGGGAGTAAAAAAATATTTAAAGTTGTCTACATCTTCTGGTGGTGGGTCCGTCACCTGCTTGTCCTTGTTATTGCTATAACTATTTTATTGTTTTGCTTGGAATGTTCTGCAGTAATGGTGCAGGTACACCTGCCCTGTGGAAATAGCTAAGTTTCAGGCATGACAACAATGTACATGGAAAAAACAAGGTTTCAGACCTAAAAGCTTACATAAACCGCATTATAGAAAAACAGAAACATTTGGCTTCATCAAAACGACTGCATTACTTTATGATATCTAATTAACAAATGTGTAATCACCAATGTGTTAAGGTTAAATCAACTTTTTGCACAACTACACGAGTGGGTTAGGGAAATGGTAAAGATTTTACACTTTTTGATCAAGGTACCTTTTAATATTTTGCAATTATGCACATAACCTTACATTACAACTAAAAATCTTCTTTTGTGTTTGCTGTGAGACTACAATTTCCAGGTTAATTCCAAGTCAAACAAATCACCCATGATCATCTTTGTATTGTTTTCAAAGTATAAATGTCACCATGTCCATCCCCCGAGACACCCTGTAGAGACACCTGCCATTTAAAACATTATATATACATCTAAAATGACAAAGTGTAAAAATAAAAATGTTTTAATGCAGTCAGACAGGCAAACATTTGTGAAATTTTGGTATTGGTCCTAAGAATATCTTAAAAAAAGATAAAGAAATAAATGAAATAAGATATTTTTTCAAACCATCTTGGTAGAGTAAACATAACTAGCTACCAACTTCTGCTTTTAACCTGTCGTAGCTCACTAGTAGTACATGTAACATGGCCCTATCAGACAAGCCATTTGCCTGTCCAAAGCTCCTAGTCAATATTTGTTTAAACCTAGAGGGAAGCAGAGCACACACTCCTGGGTATCCTGGTTACCTGTCCCATGTCAGGTTAAACCAACTGTCCCGACTGGTACTGCCGCGGCTACACCCTTTATCCTCAATTTGTTCAGAACACAATGAGACATAATGCAACCTCTGAACTTCTAATAGGCTACAGGCTGGATTCATTCAATTACGGACTATTTAGGGACTCTACACCTGTATTACTCACTGGTACAATGTAAATACGTTAGAAGAATATATACATTTTAAACAGGTCATAGATTTGTCCAAAAAAATCATATGAAAAAGGCTTACATCTCCACATGTAACGACCCAGTGGTGCAATCTTGAAACAAGTTAAATGCCACACCGTATAACATTCTAGGTAAAGAAATAAACCTCTCCATAGAGACAAGCGCGTGGACCTTCCATCAGATACTACAGATACTACTTCTACTTTTGTTTAGGATAACTATGATTACTACAGATACTACTACATCTGTATCTATACTACTACAATAACACAAAACATTCATCCGCTATGGTGTACCCTAATATAAACCAGCTTAACTATTATATACTATTCAGATTGATTAGATTCATGTTTAGTTCATATATTGTTTTCTATTGACTTCAGTAGCGGCACTAAATTGGCATTGACCTTCACAAGACCCCAAATCTCCCTCCACCCTAAATCGGGCTGAATGATTGTATCTGTATTGCTGAAATAAGATTATAGTTAGTGTCCTGTTTTGCTAAAGTGTTCTCAGTCCACAGTTTTAAATGGTTTGGTGAGAGAGTGCCTGAGGGCTGTGTGCTGCCTCCTCTGACAGTTACTGATAATAAGAGACATGCAAATGCCCCATGGCCAGATCCACTTCAGCTTTTCACTGTTGTTACAAAGATAGTTGGTCGCAGTTTTTAGATTTGTGGTAAAAAAAACCCCCAAATGCAGTAATTTATAATACAGCTGTCAGGTCTACCTTTCTATGGTACTGTAGAAAAGTGAAAGGTTGATTTGGATCTGTATTGTGGACATTTAAGACACTATGGCTAGATACACTAAACCTATTGTTAAAGCAATGTAGACCCATACATCATGCAAAATATGCAAATATAGTGGCAATATGGGCTCCTCCTTCACTTACGTTCATTTGAAGACAATGGTGAAGTAAAAGTAAGATAAGAGCTACAATTATGCTACTGCCATTAGTATTGATGGTATTATCATTAATTTATTCATGTGTAAAAATAATCAATCAGTAGTAATGCTCACCACTTAAACTGACTTTACAGGTTTGTCACAACCTGTCAAAGTGCTACACTGCACTCATTTTATGTTTACACCATACTTGGTGATGGTTAGCTACTTTTGTAGCCACAGCTGCCCTGGGGCAGATTGGCAGACATGAGGCTACCAGTCTGAATCACCCCCTCTGACCACCACCAACAACCTCTCATGCACACACTAAATTCATACTAGAGACAAAGTGGGTCTTGCCTAAGGACACAATGGCAGAACCTGGTCCAACCTGGAGCATGGAATTGATCCTCTGACCTTAGTCAGTGGACTAGAGCTCTAGACACTGAGCTCATGTTAAAATGATCAAGTGACAACAACAGTTGCAACTGCTACCACTAGTAACTAGCTTCTACTTCTAGGCAACTACTTTTACTACTAATACAAAGCCTATATTCAAGTACTACTGCTTTGCCTGGCAAGTCCAGAATGACATCTCTGTATTTTTTATACAGAGTTATGAGTTTGATCCCCTCGCCTCAGTTGTGCCTCGAGCTAGGATCAAACATGACCATGCAATCAGATTTTTTTTTTTTTTACAGTGATGCATGTGAAATGAAGGAGCTTATTGGTTTAGAGCTTCGCTTATTGATTCGACAGAAATTCATGATTTTTTCAGGCAAGGCAAGGCAAGCTTATTTGTATAGCACAATTCATACACAAAGTAATTCAAAGTGCTTTACAGAATGAGAAAGACATTAAAATCACAAAGGAGTGCAGAATAAAAAACTTTCAGTCATATGCACAGCTAAACAGAACTGTTTTGAGCCTGGATTTAAACATTGTCAGTCCTCTGTTATTTTTCTTTTCTTTTTTCGCCATATTTGTTTTGATGCAGATGGACCATGCGTTTCTCTGATTGGTTAATCCACCTGTCAATCACACCTATCTGAACGTGTGGAGATTTAATGGTGACCAGATTTACGTCTTTGTAAATTATTGAGTATTGAGTATCTATCGTGTATATTCTGGATCCCAGCCAAATTGCTGCTACTGCAACAACTTGGCCTACTATTTTTTACCTCATTTTGCTATTGAGGTCAACGCCGATCCTGTTGGAAAGTATCCATAGTATCCACAGTAAATTTTTTAGAGAAAGTGGGATTAGTTTCCATGGTACTGAATGGACCTTCATTGAGAAAAATAGGATGCATGGAACCTTACACTAGGCCCATGTTACATGAGACATAAACATGATTTGGTTGTTTGGTCATTTGGCCATTCAGAGATCACGGGGGTTGTGAGGAGACCAGCAGATGTTCGCTCAGCAGCACCTTCACCTGGATTAGTCGCCATAGAAACCTTCCACCTGGAGAAGGGCATTTATTCAGTGGACCAGTGTCTGTGTGGGTCATTTGTGTGTGCATGTGTGTGGTTGTATGCAAACGTGTGTACAGGTGCTGTTACCGACTATTCAAATACCTGAGACTCGGACTGACCCAGAAACAAGACATCCTTCCTAACAACCAACCAGGGGCGGCTCCAGACATTTTTTAAGAGAGGTTAAGGGGGGGCTAAGGTCTATGGGGCACTCACATAATTATTAAATTCTTAGTTTTATTGTTGGCTCATTTTGAATGGTGGTTGTCATTTGAAAGTGTTTAGGTGATATTGCATGAAAAAAAGAGGCACAAATCTGCACCTTCCCTTTAACCAGCTCTAGATAACTGCATCTTCTTTTTAAAATTAAATTCTAAAAATATCTAATTATGTTATTTTTTTATAACGCGGGTGACAAAACCGTGTTGATCAAATATTCTCTTGCCCCAATATTACTCTTTGATTTGCGTACTCTTGCGTGCGTTTGGTCACGTGACCATGACCGGCCAATTAACTAGCTTTATTACTGCAAACCCCGGAAGCACCGGTAGATGCAAAGACAGGTGCGCAGGTATGTATTTGACTTCTTTTATGCTTTTTTTTGCTATGACAAGTTGCCAAACTAAATGCATTGAATGTTAATTCATAGGAGCTGAGTACCACCGCCCAAGCGCCTCAAGCGCTTGTATGGATTAGTTTAGTTTAGCCGCTCCCACTGTTTTCTATGAATCCGGTTAGCATTGCCTATTTATGCCAACTTTCTGCATTATTCTTTACAAAGCTGTGTACAATGGTCCACATGAAATGTAATCAGGTCGAAATGATTACTTATATTGTCCAATGTTGACAAATTATGTTTTCACTTTGTTTTATTAACCTAAACATTGTGTCTTGGTCCTATTGAAATGCATAATGCACTTTAATTGATAAACTTCTATTTTATATTGAATGTGTGCCACCACTACGCTATTTATTCATTTATTTTAAGCTATTTAATTAGCCTAATTTAGCAAAATGCTATAGTTACTTGATTTATTAATTGAACATTTAATGTACAATTGTACAATATCTGAATTTCTACATGAAAAAGTATGTATCTATTTATAATACAAATACTGTTATTTAATATTGCTATTTAGATTATGTATTGTGTGCACATGGATTTATTACATTGCATGGTCCTGTTCTCTGCACAGGCCAGGTTCTTTGTGATGGCGAGCTAAGAAAAGGCTTCTAGCCCACTGAGTCTACAAGAAACTCAACTCATCTCAACTCAACTATGTGGAGATTCCTGCCAGGAACCCCAACATCCTACTCACTGTCCGGGCTGGTAGGAGGCTCTTGCAGCTGACATTAACTCTTGCACCTTCTCTCTCTCATTGCTCTGCGGCCCACGGCTCAACCGCTCACTCCCACTCCTCACGGACACTTACCCCTCTAGATTTGTTCTTGGGTTGTATGCATAAAATACTGAGCGGAATAAACACTTGGCCAACATCTCCTTAAATCAGAACGTCATTATTATATTTGATGTAGCCTATTTTCTGATTTCCTGAACAAACACTTCCTCACACTCTCTTCACTTCTGCTCCTCTCCACGAGTGTCAACTTTTCCCCGTGTCACCTATGTCCCATGGGACCCTGGCATGGACAGAGAACGCAAGCCAGCATCCCAACTGGCGCAGAATGCTGCTCCTAGTAGGGGTTTTATAAATCCCGCCTGTGGCGCAGATGGCGCCCTACGCAATGTGTAGCAAGCTTCATAAATGAGGCCCCTGGTCTTCTAGTCCACTGTATCACATTGTTACAGTGCACTGTTATTACAGTGCATTGTTACTACACTGTTATTACTCAGCTATTACATTGCATAGTGTTAGTGCTGGTTCCTTTGTACTCATACAGTACTTAGTGGTGCTCATTACTATTCTACAAAGCGTATATGCTAAAAAAGGTGTCCATGTGTTTCTTCAGTTTTTTTTTCAATTTGTGACATTACCTCTATACTAAAATTTTTTAGGATATAAAATCCGAGACAATTTAAAATTTTTGATGGAAGCAACACCTATCAAATGAACACTATATGAGAAATACATGATTTTAATTTAAATGTTAAAATTGGTTTTACGGCCCCATGGTTTGAACATCTGAATTTTATTGTGATGTCATAGTGGAAAAAGGTTTGAGAATCACTGGTCTAAACTACATGGTAAAAGGTCTGTTAAAATAAAAGTACAAAACATCAAGTTGTGGATAGCTAAATTATTTAATTTCACAATTATAAAACATATTTAACATTGTCTTTATAGTGCCACCTAATTTATCCATTGACTAGATTTATCAGTGAGGAAGACCAAAATATAATATAGCGATAGATGTTCTAGAACCAGTATTACTAGAGTCACATGCAAATTCACCTTTGGCTTTATTTCCCAGTGAAATCAGCTGAACGACTTGAACCAGGCACAAAATGGCAGCTCATCTGATTAATTTGATCAGGACTGGTGAAGAGAGACACTGCTCATTTGTCCATGTAAAACAAATATATTTTGAGTAGATATCAAATGAAAGTTTTTGATAATATCTATTTTATGGTAATATCTTGAGGAAACATTTGGGGAGACATGTATTGTTTTTTTTATACATCCTTAATATGTTATGACAGTGATGATAGTTTGTAATGGGGAAATGTATAGAAAAATTATGAATGTGTGTTTTTGAGTAAAAATGTTATTGGAGAAAAATAAGCTGATGATATTTTTGTTGTTAGGCTATAATATTTTTCTATTGTCTGTGAACAGTTAAGCATTTAGCATGAATTTGTTTAAGACCACCCAACTTAAAGGTGCACTATGTAACTTTCTGGTTGAGGGTCTGCCATCTGCTTGATGTCATTGCTTTGTTTGGAATGTTCCACAATATAGCGATAAGCAGACCTATCTCTTACTGAGTTGGGTTGCCTCTCCACAGATCCTTTAACTTGGCCTAGCGCCGTCACCTGCTTGATAAGATAAGTTTAACGATATAGTGTAGAGTATTCTAAGCAAATCAATTACATCTGCATGGAGACAACTTGGTGTATCCTCCACCAGAAAATAGCCATGGTGTACCTTTTTAAGTGTACACCTTCTTCATGTATTGTAACATTACTGAAATGAGCGTGTCCTTTAAGTTATCATGAGTCAATATTAAACAGATTTGAACCGACACAAAACCTCCATCTGTCTGCCTGCGTCTGTCCCCTCACCTGCACATCACCTGGCTCTGCAGCAGGCTACGACATGTACACAGAGGGGACAATGGAGAGACGACATAAAGACCAGACTGCAGGTAAACAGTGCTATAGTAATACAACCAAATATAGCTTTATATAAGGTTCAGTGAGAGTGGTGAGTGATGGCTTTCTACTGCCAGAGACCTGTGTGTTAAATGGTGTACAATGCATGTAGTTAGAGCTGGTTTATTACTGGGTGTGATGGGAGCTTTCACCACTAGATGTCACCAACGATGCAGGGAAACTTTTGTAATCATGACAATAGCCTATAGCCCCATATAGGACTTTCTCACCCATGCACCCACTGACTGAGTAATATTACCTTTTGTTTGTATTTCATGAATCCTGATTTGCTCAAAAAAAGTTTCAAGTTTAGTTTTATTTATTTTTTTTAAGTTTTGGACTGCAGAAGATAAGGGCTTGCTTTGAGTAGTTTCTATCAACACAAAAGTTTAATTTATACACTTCCATGAGAATATTGTGTCATTTCATTCATAATTTTTTGTCTGCCATAGTGCAGCATGTATAATAAATATCAAATGTATACAATCTGTGTCTTTTTTCAGGGTTTGGCAGGCAACAAACACAAAGTTTTAGTAACAAAACAGAATTTTCTGGAGCCTTTTTGAGGAGTAGAGGATGGGATGATCCAGAGTCAACACAAGGAAAGCAAACAATACACTATGGTATGACTGAGCGCCACCACCTGACAGGTTCTTAATAGTGAGTAAACCAAATTAGGAACAATTAATATAAATAAAGGTTAGATAATGTTATATTGTTGTATAACCATTAACACTGTTGTATTCTTAATATTTGAGAAAAAAAAACAGATCAAACAAACCAAAATCATTACGGTGTGCAGTCTAGCTCAAAATTGAAAACAAGATGGTAGCAGAGGGTAGTCAAGCACTGATCTAACAATACAAGACACTCCCTCATGTGAACAAAGGCAAAAATAAACCTGTCTGAAACCCATTTTGCTATAAAGAAATTAGGGATGGGACAACAAACAATAATATTGTTTATCATAAAAAAGGGTAGACGATAATCGTTCGTGGGACACTGTATATAATCGTGATAATCACCAACAAAGATAATCGCCATTATATCTCCAGAATGTGCAGGAAAAAAAGCTACTTATTCATCATGTTCTCCACTAGATTGCAGTTGTTTTCACGTATAACAAAGTACAATTATATGAAAGTCGTTTAAATATGGAACTTATTCATAATGTTAAAATTATAATTATTCATATCCCTAACATTTTTAAACTGTCAGCAGCTTTAATAATTATAGTGATATAATCGTTAATCGCAATTATTTTGGACATGATAATCGTGACATCATATTTCAATTTTGTCCCATGCCTTATAGAAATGACTTGTGTCTTATGTTTATAATCGGTAATCGCAATTATTTTGGACATGATAATCGTGACATCATATTTCAGTTTTGTCCCATGCCTTATAGAAATGACTTGTGTCTTATGTTACTAGATTATGATGATTTTTGGTTTCAGTGATATCACATGTACTAGCAAGTCTTCCATGTTATCATTTATGCAACTGTCTTCTTAGTTCTTCTTCGGTCTAATCTTGCCTTTACATCCTAATCCTCTACCTTAGCTATACCCGTGTACAAGCACCAGTAGAAGCAGTAATTATGATAATGGTTGGTTACAGTGATATAACCCCATCAATTATGATCACATTTGGTTCAATGATATCACATGTACTAGTAAGAATTCCATGTTAAAAAAAACATAGTTCTTTTTCATTCTGAATCAGAATAAGTTTCATTGTCATCGTCAGTTAACAGAATTCACAAACTAGGAAACTGTTTATGCAACATAAAACAATAAATAATAATAGTAAATATGATAAAATAAAAAGGCATTAAAAAAGTTAAAATTAATTAATTAATTAAAATAGACTTTGCACTTTTCTTCTTTGCATATTGTATATTTGATCAGTCAAAACCTTCAGTGCAAGTAGATTACTTATGGTAAGTAAGAAGGCTTGTCATGTTAATTATATCAACTTATCATGCAATATATGAAAGCTGGAACTGTATTTTTTGGGGGGTCAATATTTATCGTGTGGAAATTTTCTTTGTACTACTGGGAATTTTTTTGTTATTTCTTGGCTATACGATAATATTTAAGCCGTAAAAGTTTGAATTAATAACTTCTATGACTCATTACAGATGCAAACTAAGTATTAGTTTTTCATTCTGCTATTTATTTTAGTAAGTCGTTTAAAGTGACAGGTGTTCCAATCTTGCCTTTACATCCCAGTCCTACCATAGCTATACTCGGGTACCAGTAGCAGTAGCACTTGTACATGGGAGTATGTGGGGATCAGCTCCCAGAATGTGTCCATTATCCTCGCTCCCCAATCAAACTGTTGTGTCAGTGTGTTGTCTTTGTATGGCCCCGCGTCAGGCTGCCTCTCTCGGGCCCTGTTGTTTCTGATGACTCAGGGATTTGGGGGCTCTGGCTACAATGGAGTTTTGGACCATCCACAATGCACCCGGTTAATTCGCCCCTTTCAGAGTGACACCCAGCTGCTGAGTTTGCAAGGCCGCTGTCCCAAAGCAGCACCCTATAAAAAGGCATCCAAGGGACCCAGCGCCGACATTGATTATACTGGATCTGTCCCACCTCACTACGTCTGTGAGTATCTCCACACACCTCATATTTCAAACTGAAAAATATATGACCATAATTGACAATATGGATGTGTACTGTATGTAGTGGGGAAATGATAAAACTAATTATGAGTAAGGTGAACATAAATGAAAATACAAATTAGGTTATAAACTATATATTTTGGGCATTCATCTTTTTTTTTTCAATTTATTATCAAATATGTTTTTTTTTCATACAAATTATACAAAAAAACTAAAAACCACTATAAATCAAAAGATTAATTTCACATTTAAAATCTTTTGTTTGTGTCAAGAAGGTGGTAGTATTAGTTGTAGTAGTAATGGGTTTGGTAATTGCAAATGTATTTGATGTACTTTGTATTGAAATAACTTTCATTAGCTAATAACTGTAATGATGTGATCAACTTTAATTGTGTCCTAGTACTTATTTGGAATACTATTCTTGTAAACACTGGTACTTTACAATAGTACTTCTACTACTTAAGTATTTCTTTCACCCAGGACTATACTCTCTGATCGCTACTGCAAATATACTCTATCTTTACAGAAGACAAAGCTTTGCTTGTGTGGCTCAGTGCAGTGTACTGGGATGTTATCTAAAGAAAGGGAGGCCATCTTGTGAGGTGCAGAAATTGAAAAATGATAAATGGGTGGATTTTTTTCCTTTAGCTTTAACAGATCCTGTAAGAAATGAAAAACTGGTGAATAGCTCCTACTAAATATGTTTTCTTTGAAGTAGTCCTTCTTAATGGCACTCAGAATTAATGTACATATGACTGGTATGTAGCCCACTCAAGACCCATAGTTGACAGAAATAATGATAATTGATTGTTTTGGAAGCTGAAACAAAGGGGACAAGAAGCATTGTTTGCACTGATGGTATTGTATCAAATGATTAACATATATATTTTAGGGCCATAGTCTTAGTATTCAACAAAATCTGCACATTATCAATATATATTTCATAGATGGGGGAGTCCTCACAATGTTGCTTAAAGCAAGAAGCTAAAATTCATAAATATTGTGTTGCGAAGTAGGATGCTTGAATAACAATTGCATTTATAGCCTTAATACCCTTAGTTGCACTCATATAGCATGGCATATTTCCATTACAAAGATCTTAACATACAGCCCACCCATGCAAAGACATTTTTAGACAATTATGATCTTCTCTTTATCTCCCCCACGGCAGAGAGTTACCCGTCAGGGAGCAGCAGCAGCCATGAACACTCAACAGATGGAGCAGATGGGCCAGTTCAGGATCACAGTTTGGGAAGAGGAGGACTTCCAGGGAAAG
>KN484620.1:25741-33427 GCA_000787095.1 Periophthalmodon schlosseri
GAACAAAATATCCTGTTTTTGCATTAAAAACATCTCTCAGTGAATGCTCCTACAATATTTTATCATGTGCAGTCTGAACATACCATTTTGTTTTTTTTCTCAGAATTGTACAGCCCTAGTATGGCTTCTTGTTACTGGGTATCTTATACTTTATAGTCATTATTTGTCCTCATGCATAGTGTTTGAAAACCATATAAATGTGCTATGGATGTGAATTATAACTAAGATTGACGTGGCTTCTTACAGCTGGGTGGCCTACCAGTTCCCCGGTTACCGTGGTTACCAGTACATCTTGGAGAGGGACAGACGCCAAGGCGAGTACAGACACTACAACGAGTACAGCACCCAGGCTCATACCAACCAGGTGCAGTCCATTAGGAGGATCCAGCACTAGACCAGAACCGGACCGGACCGCTCTGAACTGAACCGAACCAGGACTACCCCCTCTCTCTCTCTATGTGGCTCTATGGATAACAACCTACTTCTGGCATGCTAAAGTGTGGAATAGGAAATAAAAGTTTTTCTTCAAATCCAGAGACCACTTGTCCTTATTTTCTACATTAAGCTCCACCTAAAGTCATTGGCTATTCGAGGATTTCAAATTTCAGTATGCAACATTTTGAGGACTCAAACGATATAATAATTTGGTTTAAATACTTAATCACTATTGCAACAGTCCTAATTTTTCATTATTGGGGGTATTCAGATTTGAGAATGTGAGAATGTGTACTCCAAAATGGAAGGCAGGAGCCAGTTTTCCTCATTGAATACATTGTACTTTCTGTTGAAATATTCAAAGCGTAAATCACAAATGTTGAACCTGATCGTTTCTATTAGCGACCGGACCCTAGACCTCACTTAATTACAACATTTGCGTTTTAATAGTATTCATTTTACCTGTATATTAAATAGTATTGGCCTATAAAATGTTGTGATGTCATCTGAAACCCAGCAATAGTAACCGTCAGTCATATCGGACCTGGTCTGACAGCCAGTCAGAACAGCCAATTAAAACGAGCTGTTCCGATCAGAGCCCTTTGCCCCGCCTTAGTTTTGGATTTGTATTTATTTGCAGATTTTGAAGTTTTAGTGCAGAGTTGTGCTTCTGTTAGGTAGTAGATGTGTAATTTTGTTCTTGTCAGATTGTAATAATATTTCCAATAAACAAGAGCACCACGCTACATTGGCTTCTATTATTTGTTCTTCCACTGTTGAAGGAACAGCAGAAATACATAATGAAGAGTTTTACATGAAGATCACGCATAACTATTTGGAAGTACAGATCGAATAACGGTCTTTTGTCTTTATGATCAGTAATAACTCAAAGCCAACTTTATATTTTTATCCTTGTATGCCAAAATAAAATCAAAATAATGTCCCTTAACTAATGACATTTTGCAGTCTCAAATTTCATGTCCTGCAAAAAAGTGAAACTCTGTCCAAGGTCCTGACTCTTACTTGTCTTACATTTACAACCTGTTCAAGTTTACAGTCAAATCATCATGGCCATATACCATTTTGATTTTAAATTCAGCTGGGAAAAGAAGCCATTTGATGTTTCTTTAAATGAAGTAAAGAGTGTTTCATAGCCAGAATAATTCACAAATCAAATATTGTCACAATGAAATCAACACAGTATGTCAATTATCTGTTATATCTTGTCATGTAAAGAGTAATATACTAGCTTAATGCCTCATAAAAGTTATGGTTATTGCTTGGTAAGGTCTCAGGTGTGTCTCCTCTCATATTTATTCAGACTTCTGTTGTTTCAGCTACTGGCCTATACCATGTGACCAGTGTCTGAGCAAGATCTAAGAACAGCAACGGCAAAAGTGTTAAAGTAAACATATCATGGGCGCGTTCATAAAGAGAAGTAGTGAAGGCTACCATTACAATTACTACTACTCAACAATACACAAAGCACCACCACAATTGTCTAAAATAGTCGATCTGAAGTAAGATAAAGTTGATATAGAGTATACAGTTAGAGCCAAGCACAGTAGCCTTCAGATTATTACCGTTGCTAGCTGCTATCACCTTTATCAACTTTACTACAACTTACTTAAAATGTCCATTTTGTAGTAGTAGTAAAAGTACTTTGTTACTTTTCACCGCTATACTTCTACTCGCTACTGTTGCTGCCATTTCAACGGCTATCGCCAACTTTACCGAAACAGTTTATTTGATTTTGTAATGAAAGTACTCAGTCACTTTCAGCCGCCATCTTTCAACTTCTTCACAGTGTCAGACAGTCCTACGCAGTGTGAGCAGTCAGCCATGTTTTGTTTGTTTATCCCGGTTTGGACAGTTGTGTGTTTGTCTTGTATCACATGTCGAGATCCTGGAGTCGTTTACCTGCAGGAGCCCTCAGTCCCACACCCAAAATGAACAGGATCTGAGTATAAACTTAACAGCGCATGCACACACCTTTCTCAAACATACATTCCTCCACAGGAATAAAGCCTCTGGATTGGGGCGATACGGACACACTGAGGTACTGTGGACTTTGGAAGCACTTTGGGAGGCAACAGGTAAGTTCAGGCTGCAAAACTAAACTATTATAGAAGATTTTGACGAAGTATACGGCTATAGCGACGTGCTAGTGGTGTAACATGTTGCACTACTTCATACATTTAACACATCGAAAACATGCTATACTTGTATTTGTTAACCAGTCAAATATGTGAACGTTGCCATTACTTACACCTACTTATAAGCCTTATATGCATTTGAATAGATGCCATTATATATAAAAAACAAAAGTTAGACTGTCAATTCATGTTATATAGTCAGAGAATAGTAATAGTAATAGTTTTGGGCTTTCAGATACTGTATAACACAGTTGTTATATAAAATTGTAAACAGTAATTTTGCATATTAAAGTGATAGAAAGACTTGCTATGTCAAAGTGTGCCATAAAAGATGAAATGCTGTATACAAGGTTGTGTTTTGTTCCGTCAGTGCGCCTATAACCGCAGAGGTTGGTAGACTTCCTCGGATCCTGGTCTGGTTTTCCAGGCTTGTTTTAAGTTGCCTGCGATTCTCACGGACTCAGGCAGCTAAAGCAAGTCTGGGACGCAAAAGACACACCCTTCGTCTCCTCCTGACCAAACGTACGACTTTAACAGTGGAAAAAACACTTGCTACCGGACTCCCATTGGCAAGAGCGAAATGCAAGACAAGAAAAACTGTAGACAGCTAATTATCGCTAATAAATTGTGAATTCATGTGACTCATATATGGAAAGTTTTGAAGAAATTGTAAACAGCGGATTATCCTGTCTTTTATGTTCATGTTTTTTTTCAATAAACGATTCAAAATTGAGACAGGCATAATAATTTGCATATGTCAACTAACTGCTGTGATAAATGTTTTAGTCATTTTTTGTCATATATCAGACCAGCTGTAAGCCATTTGCAATATTACCATTAATCCAATTTTATCAGGCTTTAAACCAAATAAGATAAGGTGCGTTATTGTTGCCGGTTGTTGATTGGTGTTTGCCAGATCACGTGGCTATTTGATCACAATCTGCAGCTGCTCTTTATTCTAATGGATATCATTATAACTACTTCCATTGCATTAAAAAAAAAAAAAAAAAAAGAGCAGAGCCTTATATGTTGGTAAAAATGAACACTGTAAAAGTATTTTGGACAATAACGGTTTGTTTTCAATTTTAGAACACCTGCTGATTATATACTTTCTTTGTCTTTTTTTTCCCTCACTTCATATCTCTGTTATCCTCCTCCATCCGTATCATAAAGTCGCTGGCTTGTGACTATTTGTGTTGTCTTTTCTAACAATAAATCGACAGAAAATAAGTCACGACCAACACATCATTACGCAATAAAAATCTGAATCCATAACGGTGCACGGTGTTCTCTGGTCGATTCATAAACGTCATTACGCACGGCTTGTCTCTAGAACAAACCACGGAAAAATGCACGTGCGCGTCTATTATAAGCAACGGTTTCGGAGTTACGCGCTTGTTACGTTCACAATAAAACCATATACCGCTAAAAGCCAGGGACAGACGCTGCGTAACTGTATGTCCGATGACTCTTTGTTTTCCCGTGCCCAATAGAGCGTGCGGTTTAAAGGCAAATACGCTTTATCCAACGCGCTGGAGGCCTGGACTGTTTGCCCACAGCTAAAGAGGCGGAAAAGTGCGCAAGATCTGAACTGGTTTCCATGTCAAACACTTCAATTCACCATAGAAACTCAGATCTTAACGGGAGAGGAAACTTTATTAAACCGTGATGGCGGATTGATAAGGGCCCAATTTCTCGGGGCCTCTTTTTATTGTGGACAGGCGGCGCGCTGACAGAGGTAAATTGCTCTTTTAATTAAAGCAATGCACCAGGGGAAATTGCTGTCTGAATATTGTCTCAGAGATGGGGGCCTCTGACAGTTGCCTGGAAACTTCAATGTGTCGCGTTTATTCCAGATCGCAGTTATGAGATAAAGTTTAATAAAAATCTTTTGGCGGAGGCAGCAGCCGAATGAAAGGCGAGCCTTGGCGAAGCCCCGAGCACAATGAAGCAGGACAGCGGAGGACAGCTCGGGCTCAACATGTATCTCCCAGGTCTGCTGAGGGATGAGGGTGGCAGGGTGGTGGTCCGGTGGTCGGGGCGCACGGTGGGTCCAGTGGGTAGCGCGCGTGGCTCTTTTAGGGGGAAATGAAAGACTCGGTTCCGCAGTGCGCGTTCATAGACTGACTCCTTTGTCGGAAATCGGAAATCCTTTTTCCTGGACGCGTTTCCTGCTGGTTCTTTGAGCGCTGCTGGCGGCAGACACGCGACAAGCATCACTCCCACAGCGGACTGCAGGGCGCACGAGGAACCACTACGAACCATTTTGTTTAAAACGATTTTTAATAATTATACTTTTTTGTGTCCTTTTCAGAACTTGAAAGCAAAAAAATTGCTTACCAGATCATAGTCACTGAGAAATATTTTTTTTCCAAATCAAATAACCGTGGTGAAGTTGTTTGGATATTTGATATTCGACGCTCCCGGGCAGAACTGCGTGATCGTGCCGAACCAGAAGCATGGGCACGCGGCTTGACTTCGCTAGAGGTGTCGGCAAATGTTTCGGGTGATATTTAGGGACCATCAACAAATTGCGGTATTGGGACAAATTCAGCAAATTAAAAATAACTAAACAGAAATAATAAAATGAATTAATTAAAATAAGACGTTTATAAGATATATTTATGAAATATTTTTATGTTTAGAAATAATAATTTACATAATAAATACATAGCTAATTTTTTTTTTTCTTCAGTAGCTTTTAGCTTTTGAGAACCACTGACTCCAAACAAATGCAGAAAAAATTCTACATGATGAAGAGGATCAGGTACAGCAATTGATTTTTGTCACTTCCATTTTTTTAGTATTAGTATTATTAAAGTATTATTTAGTAAGTATTTTAGTAAGTATTTTTAATGCAAAAAATATAGTTTTTTCTTCAATAGCTTTTAGGTTTTGAGAACCACTGACTCCAAACTAATGCAGAGTAGTTCAACACGATGAGAAGGATTGGGTATGGCAATTGAAAATCTGCATTTTCCTCATGAATATTTTACTGCAACAAATGAGGGCCTTCTTCAATAGCTTTAAGGTTTTGTGAACCACTGACAAACTAATACAGGATATGGCAATTGATTATTATCATTTTTTTTAAATCTGCTGTAAATTGCCATTTCCGATCTTCGTCCTCATGTAGAAATTTTCTGCATTAGTTTGGAGTCAGTGATTCTCAAACCCTAAAAGCTATTGAAGAAAAATGGTTTATCTATGTATTGATTATGTTAATTATTATATATAAACATATATTTCATAAATAGGTCTTATACATGGCGTATGGATTAATGAATTAATTAAATTATTTCTATTTTATTTATACATTTATTTATTTTTTATTTGCTGAATTTGTCCCAGTACGGCAATTTGTTGATGGTCCCTAAATATCACCCGAAACATTTGGACACCTCTGGCAAACTGGAGCTGCGTCCCATGCTTTTGGTTTGGCACGATCACGTGCTGTTTGCCATGTTAGCGAATATGTTAAATATCCAATATCCATACAACTTCATCATGGTAATCAAATAGGGATTTATTTTTTAGAAAATACAATTAATTTCCATTTTTAAGATCTCCGTTTTACTACATGGGATATATAGATTTTTTTCCTCTCTAGTGTTTATGTTATGTTTTGTTTAGGTTTTTTTTTACTTTTTTCCAAATTACTGGAAAATGTTGTGCGTAAACACAATTAATGTAGCCTTTTCTCCTCATGAAATAGAATGCTGGGATTAGATTTTATAGTTTGAAATGTGTATGTAGGTATTGGGGTAAATGCTGCAACGTTATTGCTATTAAAGTTGAAGAGATTTTAAAATAGTTTAAACTGAAGAGTCCAATGCTCATTAAGGAAGACGGGCGGTGTCATCTGAGCCGTGCCCGGAGGCGGTGAGGAAGAGGATGGTTTGGGCTGGACGTAACTGTGCGTTATGATTTCAGATCCGACAGAAAACCTGTTGAAGGAAACCAAAGGCACGTCATGGGCTCCCATCAACACCGGAGTGCAGAAAGGTAGGGAGGATTATTCCTTTACAAATATTTAGCATATCACAAGAAGTCACATCCATAACGTGTCTTTATTGATGAAAATACATTTTTAAAAAATCATGCAAAAACTAAAACAATTGGGCCTGATCTCTACGCGTAAAGTAAAAGTGCAACTGGCCCACAATAACAAGCTGTAATTTTCTTAAAAAGAAAGACAAAAAGGTAAAAATAAAAACTAAACCCAAGAACAACATCTACCAAATTAAAAACTGCCATATTTCGGATCAAATTCACAGAGAGGAACCACCAGAGGGTGTGTGGTTTAGGACCCGCACGGCCTGTGTTGCATTGTGTCAAAAAGGGGGACTCTTGATTCGGGGCATTTTTTTGTATGTGTGTGCAAAATATCAAGTATCAACATTTAAAAGAGTAGGCATTTTTTAATTTTTAAAAAGAAACTGAAAATGTGTACTTCTTCATACTGACAATGCGATTTAGCCACTACGTAATCCCATAAATGTGTTTAATTCTGATTGAAATAAAAGAGAAAGAATAAAAAGAAGAACAACCACGTTTTATTTTCCATATTAACCACATTCCCTTATTAGACCATGATTCTCAAATGGTGTGTGGCGTGTGTCTGCCTTGATGTGCGCAGGCAGTGGTCAGATCCAGCTGTGGCAGTTCCTCCTCGAGTTGCTGTCGGACAGCGCCAACATGTCGTGCATCGCGTGGGAAGGCACCAACGGCGAGTTCAAACTAATCGACCCGGACGAGGTGGCGCGGAGGTGGGGTGAGCGTAAAAGCAAACCAAACATGAACTACGACAAGCTGAGCCGCGCCTTACGCTACTACTACGACAAAAACATCATGACCAAGGTCCACGGAAAACGCTACGCCTATAAGTTTGACTTCCACGGGCTCGCGCAGGTGTGCCAGCCGTCCAGCACCGAACAGGCCCTGTACAAGTTTCAGGGCAACTTCTCCCCGCTGCCCTTCTCCGGGATCTCCAAGCTGAACCTGGTGGGGCCCGTGGGAGGCGTGGGTCCGTCCGGGTTCTCGTACTGGACCGGCTCCCCCCCCCCCTTCCACACCCCCAAACCGCAACACCCCC
>KN484621.1:0-16474 GCA_000787095.1 Periophthalmodon schlosseri
CTGAGAGAAAGAGAGGGAGAGAGAGGGTGAGACTGAGAGAGAGGGAGAGGGAGAAAGAGGAGGGCAGAAAGAAAGAGAGGGAGAGGGTGGGAGGGGGAAGAGGGGGAAGAGGGGGAAGAGGGGGAAAGGGAGTGAGAGAGGGGAAAGAGAGAGAAAGGGAGGGATGGAGAGAAGAAATGGTTGAGAGGGGGGTTTAGAGAGGAAAGAAGGAAACAAAAATTAAGAGAGCGAGAGAGAAATAGAGTAAGAGGGAGAGAGAATGAGATAAAAGATGGAAAGAGAGTGAGTGGAAAGAGAGAGGGAGAGAGGAAAGCAAATACGTGAATGAAAGAAGGAAAAGAAGAGACAGAGAGAGAGAGAGGATGGATGAGAGATAGAGGAGGGATGAGAGGGGAGAAAAGAAGAGAAAGAGAAAAAAGCATAGAGAGTGGGAAAGTGAGAGAGAGAGAGAGAGAGAGGAGATGAGGGGTATAGAATGAGGGAGAGAGAGGAGGAAAGAATGAGAGACAGATAAAACCTAGAGAAGGACAGAAGGAGAGAGAAGAGAGGTGAGAGAAAACGAGAGAGACATATAAAGTAGGGAGATAGAAACAGAGGGAGGAAGAGAGAGAGAGAGGTAAAAATAGAGGGGAGGGGGGAGCGGTGAGGAGGTAGAACATGGGAGGGGCCAGAGTCCTCGGGGGATACACTGTAAAAAAAAAGAACAGCCCCGTGAGTAAAAGCATCTCCAATTCACAAAAGGACAATTCTTTTAGTTTAAATATAAAACTCATTTTAATGTTGTTTCTTTTATCAAGCCTCATTTTTGGATTTGAATGAGATAAAGGGGAGACATTTTTTAACCCAGATACTGATCAAAGTTTAAACAAAATTCTAATTTGAACTTGTATCGATACTAAAAAAGTCCCATTCAGCCATGATGTTTAATGTAGTGATTTCTCCCTGGCCCTATTTGAACCCTCCTTATGTTTAGCTGTAAGATTCTGTACAAGGCTCCGCCCACAAGCCTACATCACCCATGCTCTCACACGACAATTCTCCATAAATATACAAAAACATGAGACAAAACTGTACACAGCAACTTGACAAACCTGATGTGATGTGCAGTAGTTTCATTAGAAAACAAAAGTGAAACTTATAAAACGAATATTCAAAACACTAAAACAAAACATGGTGATCTAAATATGTTATGTGTTAGCAGATAATACCCCATAGAAGTAAAATACCCCCTCTTTAATACCCAGTAAAATACCCCCTTTTTAATACCCAGTAAAAGACCCCCTCTTTAATGCCCCATTGAAGTAAAATACCCCCTCTTTAATGCCCCATAGAAGTAAAATACCCCCTCTTTAATGCCCCATAGAAGTAAAATACCCCCTCTTTAATACCCAGTAAAAATACCCCCTTTTAATACCCAGTAAAAGACCCCCTCTTTAATGCCCCATTGAAGTAAAATACCCCCTCTTTAATGCCCCATAGAAGTAAAATACCCCCTCTCTGAGCTAATTCTTGTAGATACATTTTTTGCAGTGTGCTCAGGGAGACAAGGAGAGAGAGGCTGATGTCATCTCTTTTGGGGCGGCCAATCAGAGGAGAGCGTGGAACAGAGGTGGGCGGGGCTAGAGTCAGGGTGTGTTTTGTGCCACTGCAGCATCATCAGAGCAAGAAAAGAAATCAACCCAAAAGGCCTAACAAGCAGAGGAGATAGGAGCTAGGAGCTAGGACGCAGTGTGAGGACGCAGCCGAGGAAGCGAGGAGACAGAAAGGATCCTACGAGAAAGAAGGAGAGAACGAAGGAGGAGAGGAGAGAGGGAAGACCCAAGAGGTAAGGAAAACAATGGGGTTTCTCCTCTGCATGCTGCTGTGTGTCACTGGGATGGGACAGATACAACATGGCTATAGTGAACTAGAACTAAACCAGAACTAAACCGGGACTAAACCAGGACTAAACCACGACCAACTATAACATGGCTATAGTAGGGATGGACCAGGACTAAACCAGGACTAAACCAGGACTAAACCAGGACTAAACCAGGACTAAACCAGGAATAAACCAGGACTAAACCAGGGCTAAACCAGGACTAAAACAGAACCAAACCAGGACTAAACCAGGACTAACTAGAACATGGCTATAGTAGGGGTGGACCAGGACTAAACCAAAGGGCTAAACTGAGACTAAAGCAGGATAAAACCAGGAGTGAAACGGGACTAAAACATGACTAAATCAGGTCTAAATGAGGTCTAAACTTGGACCAAATCAGAACTAAGTAAGATCTAAACCAGGATTAAATACAACATGGCTGTAGTAGGGTGGAACCAGCACTAAATAAGGTCTAAACTAGGACTAAACCACGACTAAACCAGGACTAAGGAAGGTCTAAATTTGGACTCAACCAGGTCTAAATGAGGCCTAAATAATAAAAAAAAAGACAGTCGGGTATAATAAACCAGGGGTGAATTCAAATCAGGGTTAAACCAGGTCTAAATTTGGACTCAACCAGGTCTAAATGAGGCCTAAATAATAAAAAAAAAGACAGTCGGGTATAATAAACCAGGGGTGAATTCAAATCAGGGTTAAACCAGGACTACACCAAGTCTTGACCAGGGTCTAAACCAGATCTAAACCAGATCTAAACCAGGTCTAAACCAGGTCTAAACCAAGTCTAAACTAGGTCTAACATAAGGCTAAATAGGATAGGATATCAGATAAGGTGGTCTAAACTAGATTCAATTTAGTACTACGCCAGGTCTATACCAGGACTAGGACAAGACCTGGTTCAAACTGAGGTTAACTAAGGTCTAAACCAGGTGTAAACCAGGTCTAAACCAGATCTAAACCAGATCTAAACCAGATCTAAACCAGGCACAGACAGAGTGGGTTCCAGGGGGGTTTAATGATGATCTCTTACATAATCGCAGACATCAACTGCTCAGCTGTTTATGCTGTCTGAAATGCCAACTGTAATCGTCCGCTCCTGTCTGCTCCTGTCTGCTCCTGTCTGCTCCTGTCTGCTCCCATCTGTCTGGGAGTTAGCCTTATTACTGTATAAGCTAATGCACTGTCATAAGAAATCGGACAGAGATATTTAACACACGCACACACCATTTTTTTTTTTTTTTTTTACAGAACTTAAAATTAAAATTATTGTGAATTTTCTACATAAAATTAAAGATTTTTATTGAATTTACATTTTACAATTTGAAGTCTCTGCATCAAAATTGTGAATCAAAATGCCTCAAAAACATCTCTATATTCAAGAGATTATGTTGCCAGATATTACACTTGTTGTGCCACATAAATTTGAATTTAAACACAGATTTCATTCATAATTTCCTCTGGTCATCGTAGTAAAATTCCACTTTTTCATCCTCTCTTCAGTCTTCAGCTGTATGTTTGTATAAATACTGAATGAACGCCGCACTATAAAACATCACTGTTTTAAATTATTCACTGGACAGAGGCTCGACCTCTCACACAGGCTCAGACGCATTCAGAGAGCAAAGGAACTATGAATGGGGTTATCAGATCTAATCTAGACTAAACAAGGACTAATCTATGGGGTTAAACTGGGAATGTGCATCACTAAACCAAGTCTAAACCCGGACTAAACTTGGACTAAACCAGAACTAGACCAGGACTAAACCAGAACTAAACCCGGACAACACCTGGACTAAACAGAGACTTAATCAGGACTAAAGCACAGCTAAATAAGCAGACTAAACCAGGACTAACTTACAGGTATGTTCTAATCATAACAAGGACTAGACTAGGACTAAACCACTGTGCAGAACTAAACCAGGTCTAAACCAGGACTAAACCAGGACTAAACCAGGTCTAAACCAGGACTAAACCAGGATTAAAATATGACTAAACCAGGACTAAACCAGGACTAAACCAGGTCTAAACCAGGACTAAACCAGGACTAAACCAGGTCTAAACCAGGACTAAACCAGGATTAAAATATGACTAAACCAGGGACTAAACAGGACTAGACCAGAGCCAGAACTAAACAAAGAATAAACCAGGACTAAACCAGGACTAAAATAAATCTAAACTAGGACAACTAAACAATGACTAAACAGAGACTAAACCAGAACTAAACCAGGACTTAATTACAAATATGGATCAAACTATGGGCTTAAACCAGGACTGTGCAAGACTAAACCAGGTCTAACCCAGAGTCTTTTTCTGCAGTGGTAGTTTTAAATCTTATTGTCCTCTGTCTGTCCCTGTTTGTTTACTCCTGAATTCCAACTTTAGTTCTTGGCAACTTCATTAGGTCCAAACAATGACATACCTCGGTCTGGACTCTAGGGTTTGGACAGGAGCTGCTCTCTGTGACAACGCTCAAAGTATGTTTTAAATAGACCTGCAACAGAACAAGCAGAAAAAGAGAGAAAGGAAGAGAGAGGAGGGGAGGGAGAGAGAGAGGAAGAGTAGAGGGAGAGAGGAGGTATGGAGATAATGAGAGGGAGATGAGAGGGGTAGAGAGGGAGGTGAGAGAGAAGGGGAGAGAGAGAGAGAGAGAGAGAGGGAGAGAGAGAGGAGGGACAAAGTTAACAAGAGGGAGATGAGGGAGATGAGAGAGAGAGAAGAGAGAGAGGGGAGCGAAGAAGAGAGAGGAGGGACAGAGAGAGTGAGGGAGAAAGAGAGAGAGGAGATAATGGGATAGAGAGAGAGGTGAGAGAGGGAGATGAGATGAGATAAGGAGAGAGGGGAGTGAAAGAGAGGATGAGTTAGTGAGAGAGGGAGAGAGATGAGAGACATAAAGAGAGAGAGAAAGTGAGAGATATGGGTGAGAGGGAGGAGAGAGAGAGGAGACAGATGGGGGGATACAGACAGTTGTGAAAAGAGGGATATGGGAGATAGAAAGAGAACTAGAGGGAGAGTGAGAAGAAGTGAAAGAAAGAAAGAAAGAGAGATAGAGGAGAGAAAGAAACAGTGAGAGAGAAAGAGAGAGAGAGTGAGAGGGGAGAAGGGGAGAGAGAGAAATAGGGAGAGAGGAGACAGAGGGGGATGAAATATGGCAAAAGAGAAAGAAAGTCTGAGAAAGAGAAAAAAGAGGCGAGAGACCAGAGAGAGAGAGATAGAAGGGGAGGAAGAAAGGAGACAAAAAGGAGAGGGCAAAAACAGAAGGAGAGATAGGACAGAAAATGAAAGAGTGAGAGTTAGTTTGTGGTTGGTGAATAATTTGGTTTAAGTTTGTTTGTGAATGTAACACTGGAGGAATCAGCCAAAGTGTCTTTTGGCTGCACCAAATGTCCCAGTGTTTTGTTTTTAATCTCATGCGGAATTAAAATGGAGGACACAACATTTTAGTTGCTCTGTATCAGATCCTGTCTGGCAAATCCAGACTGATATCTCTCTGTATTTTAATACAGACGCGTCTCCAGCCAGAATCAAACATGATCGTCCAGTCAGATTTGTTTATTTCAGTGACACATGTGAAACAAAGGAGCTCATTGGTCACCATCATTCTGCCATGTTTTTCAGTCCTGTGATTTTTTTTCCCTTTCTTTTTTCCTCGTAAGAGGCCGTATTTGTTTTGATACAGACAAACCAGACGTGTCTCTGATTGGCTAATCTACCTGTCAATCACAGACGTCTGAACTCGGGGAGATTCACCAGTGACCAGACTCACATCTTTGTAAAGCGTTGAAGGAGTGATCATGACCCCAGGCAGTAGCGCAGTAACTTCTCTTGTATAATAGTAACGCCGTTCCTTCTGTTGTATAATAATGCAAATTATGACACATTTGGGGAGCTGCATTCAGTCATTTTCTGTTTACTTCACCTTATTTGGGAAGCTGTCATCGTCTTTGGGGTTGTTTTATTTTGCATGGGGCTGCAGATCTCAACAGCAAGTACGTTCTGTCCAGACTCCAAAGCTGTTTTAAAGCCTCCAGAGAGTCAACCTACTTTACATCAGATTTTAGCTACAAAACTTTTCATAAATTCTCCATTGAATGGGATTCCCGCTGAATCGGTAGTGCCACCACTAAGAAAGTGCCGTTTGGAGCATTTAGAGGCAAAAGTGGGCGGGGCCGAATAAGGTCAACGACATAAGAACTAAGTGGCTGCAGAAAATCATACGAACAATGGGTCTTAGACATTTACACCCCAAACAAAAGGAATAAAACCATGTTCTAATTACTCCTGTGTTTTTATCACCCCAATTCACCCAAAAACATACCACTGCACTGAGCTACGACCCCACAGTGACTGTTTCACCAGCTGTTTAGAATTCACCAAAAAGGACAATATGTTCTTTCATTATTTCATATTTTATTTGGTTTTCAAAAGGTGTGATTTTTTTCAAATTTAGACCCCTGTACTCCATTTGATAGTATGACTAGGCTTGTCAAAAGTATCGAAAATCAGATACTAATCGATACTAAAACGAGTATCGAAACTAGATACTATATTTGAGCAGGTATCGATGTTAAAAAAGTCCCATTCACAGGACAGAAATGAAACTTTCCTGAATAGAATTAGACTGATGCTGTATCTTTCCAAGTATAAGACACATAGACTAGTACACGCCCATGGACCACTGTGGAACCTACTGGACGACTGAGGGATTACACAGATATAAGGCCACATGGGAACAGAAAAACAAGTGCTACCATTTAATGTTGAAAATCACATTCTATTGTCTAAAGAAAGCGTTGGCATCAGAATCGGTGTTGAGCATCGAGTCTATTCCTTAGTATCGAAATCAAGTTTGAAATTTTAGTATAGTGACAACACTAGTTTAGACCTAGTTTAGAACATGTTCTGAAATGCATGGGATTCTGTTGAGCATCGAGTCTATTCCTTAGTATCGAAATCAAGTTTGAAATTTTAGTATAGTGACAACACTAGTTTGCATGGGATTCTTGTATTAGTTTATCAGTTCAGATTTCAATTTTCTCTCAAATGTGAATTCTCCTAGACTAGTTAAAATCGCAATAGAACAACGTATTCCTAATTACAAAAATACTACACTGTTGTCAAGGTAACCCATTAAATTTTGAACATAAGGCGAGTGCAGTGAAGTGGGGTCCCATAACGAGCCTCTGTTTAAACCTCCCGAGCAGCACGTCCTCCTCAGTCGCAGTTTTATGCAGTGAATTCTTTTAAAGTGACAGTTCCTCTTATCTTTGCTGTCAGCTTTGATAATGACAGCAGATGTAGTTTCCCCCATTTACAAATCTACGTCTGTCTGATCTAGAACAACAGTGGGATTTCAAATGTTTGTCATGTATGGAGTGTATATATGCAGAGCTGATGTCAGGGTTAATCAAATTTACAATTACAGATGTCATAATAGAGGAACCACAAGCAAACATAACTGATTTGAAGGTCCAAAACTGGCTCTTGTAAGTTTTGAGCCATGTTCTAATGCTGTTACCTCCACAAAAACACACCTGGAGTTGTGTTTTGTTTCATTCACGCATGTTTGAGTGTTCTAATGCTGTTACCTCCACAAAAACACACCTGGAGTTGTGTTTTGTTTCATTCACGCAGTAACCCTTGAGTAACCCTTTATTATTAGACTGGCTACATCTCCAAAGCTCAATGTGCTCTGTTCCACCTTGTGATGTCATGAAGTGGTAGTTTTCAAGTTAACAGCTCCTTTTACCTTTAGTTCAGTAGAGATTGGCAATTCCAGGGCTGAAATCATCCCAAATGATTCAAGTGAAGGTTGTGGAGTTTAAAAACACAGTGGAGAAATTCCTGTATTACCACACGACATCACAAGGTGGAACAGAGTGTTTTCTGTTAGAGAGAAGAACTAAGAAGCCTAAACATGCAGGGTTTGTGTGTTAAACATG
Organism: Periophthalmodon schlosseri; assembly: GCA_000787095.1. Lineage (NCBI taxonomy): Eukaryota > Metazoa > Chordata > Actinopteri > Gobiiformes > Gobiidae > Periophthalmodon > Periophthalmodon schlosseri. Next base: position 7,819 of record KN484621.1, read on the forward strand.
TGTGCGAGAGATATCTTTTGCCATATCTCATCCCCATTTGTCTCCTCTCTCCCTAAAACACAACTCCAGGTCTGTTTGTGATGAAGAAACAACATTATAACATAGATCACAAAATAATGTAATATGGGCCCTTTAAATGTGACCACATAGCTGGTTAACCTCTGTCTCTTAATATTATAATTTTTTGAACAGTCTAAACTGGGAATTTAACCTCTTTGTAATGGTTCTAGTCACTAACAGAAATGATCAGGTTCAACTTTGAACTGAATTTGAATTTACCTTTTGGATATTTCATAGTAAAGTACAATGTAATTAATAGGGAAAACTGGCTCTTGCCCCCGTCTGGGAGTATGGCATCATCACATTCGGGAGTCTGAAAACCCCCAATATAAGCAAAAGCCCTCCACAGATGTAGGTATGAGCAGTTGGATAGTTTTCAGTGAGTATCCCATAGAAAATACAATAGAGACAGCAGGAGTCAGTCTGCTCCATAGACTTACCTGGTTCAGAGCATAGACTGTATATATAAATGGACATAGCTAACCCGCAAGCCGCCACGTTCCAAATAGGAAGTGATCATGGGCGTGCTTCCGGCTCCATCGACTCTGGCTCCAAGAAAAACTGTGGCCCCTCTCTCTGTTACTGCTGCAGTGAGCCTCGTCATTTTGGTGTTAAAATGTTCGTATTAATCCACTCTACATGATGCTGGTGTTTTTAGTTTGCTATTTTGTCCCTAAATCAAGATATGAACATTAATAAGAGACAAATCAGGCGCCTTGTTTCCCTAAGGTTGCTCCCGCTAGCATTAGCAACAGGTTTGATTGACAGTGTTGCTAAGCGGAAGGGGGCGTTACCTTCAACAGTCTGGCTCTGGATTGGCTCTTTAGTTGCCATGATACTCGCGGTCGGAACTCGGCTCCAAATTGGCCCCTATAACTGCCCTAGCCTCAATGAGCTTCATTTGACTGGAGCCGAACGCTATGGGTGACGTCACACTCACTTAGTCCACTTCTTTATACAGTCTATGGTCCAGTGTCTCTCACAGACTTCCAGTGTGCGGTGCATTGACTCGAATGGACAGGACTGGCCTGAGTTTCCGAGGATCGGGGGAGTTGTTCAGTGTAAAATCAGATTAGCCTGACCGCTGCTTCCTCCTCTCATCTGTCTGTGTCTCTGGTCTCTTACAGATCTGTCCATCTGCCTCTCACTGCAAAAAAACAACACAAAGACATGAGTTAAAATCACTTCACTTCACCAGGACTGTAGGCTTCTGGCTTCCTTTTACTTAGATTATAAGGATTTATATGGGACGACAGCAGAAAGGAGAAGTGAGTGAGTGAGTTAGCTGAAGATTTGGTATTTTTTGTGTTCATATGTAAAAAGTCAGATTAAACTCATGATTCACAAGTTTAATCTGTTTTTATATAAATGCATTGTTTGTTTGTTTTTTTTGTTTTCTGTATAAGTAGTAGTTTTTGCATGAACTCCCCCTGCAGGTGTAGTCTTGTGAGTGCAGTTTGGGTCTGACACATAGAGATGCATAACAGTTTTGAGAGCTTTTGCCACACCCCCTTTTTAGTCAATCAATCGATTGAGCAGCACGTGTTTAGTCCACAACAAAAATGTTTTTAGTTGAATACAGCCCTAAAATTCAGAAATATTTAGAATTTGTTTGATTTGATCTTTCAGACTTGATGCCAAAATTATGTTTAAATGTGATGAAACAAGAGCATTCACTTAAGTAAATACATTGAAACTATTCAAAATTCTAAATCTCTTCAAAATGATTCAAAATGATTCAACTCAAGACTCTCAGCTTTGTAGCAGATTTTTTTTTCTTTCAAGTAAAATCAGTTTTGCCCCAGTACAGATATATTTCATTGCTAATTGTGTGAAAGTTGTGAAAAGTGCTTATAAACTCATCATGGTGAATAATTAGGATGCTCTGAATGCATAAGGTAAGTAAGGAATAACTTTGGACCACTGCAAACCGTTTAAAATGAACTAGTTCTGTTTTTTCCTGTTTTTAAGACCAGATAAGATCAGATTTAGCTCAAAGCAAAATCATTTCTATACATAAGTTGAAATTTGGGGTGATATTTGTAGAACTGATTCGAGTGATTCATTTGAAACCTAAAACCGCCGCGTTGCCTGATTGTCCCCTGACCTTTAGATGGTTGGGTTTGGTGACGCTCACAGCCTGCCCTTGTTCTCCAGTGGCCTCTTCAGAATGAGATCTTTGTCTTCACACACCAGAGGAATGCCATGTCTGCTTCCTCTGCTCCTCACGCTGCAAAAAAGAACAGACACAAGAGTTAATCATTACTCAAGTTTATTAAAGTTCATTTGTGAGGAACACAGCCTGCACTGCACAGCAAGAAGATCCCTGCTTTGACTCCCACCCTGAACCTACCTGTATTTGAGGAAACAAGTAGATGGATCAGTCAGGCCAAGTTATGGGTGAGATCTGTGGAGAGCATAGACTGTATAAAGAAGCGGACTAAGTGAGTGTGATGTCACATTAGCGTTCTGCTCCAGTCAAATGAAGCTCATCGAGGCTAACAGTTACAGTGGCGATTTTGGAGCCGATTTCTGACCACGAGTATAATAGCAACCAAAAAAACAATCTGGGAACTTAGCATCAAGGATCAGGGAGCGACCTTGGGGAAAGGAGAAACCTGATTTGTCTGTTATTAATTTTCATATCTTGATTTACGGGGAAAAAAAAATGTGAAATAAAAATACCAGGATCATGTAGAGCGGGATAATATGAACATTTTAAGACCAAAATGACGAGGCTCACTGCAGCAGTTACAGAGAGAGGGGAGACAATTTTTCAATGTAAAGTGAATTGGAGCCAGAGTCAATGGAGCCGGAAGTGTGCACATGATCACTTCCTATGTGAAACGTGGCGGCTAGCAGATTAGCTATGTCCATTTATACATACAGTCTATGGTGGAGAGGTGACACCACTCACACTAAGAATGGATGTTTTTCCAGTGTGTTATTGAGCAATACGTTTAACGGCATATTGCAGAACAATAATGTGATGCAATATTCTGGACTCAAGTCATTTTTGCTCATCTAGTAGCCCAAACCAGGCGTGCAAGAAACAAGAAACGTCAAATGCAAAAGTCACTGTAGATGTATGCTTTTTAGGCATTTTTACATTTTCAAACTCGATTTTGATACTAAGGAATAGACTCGATACCCATTCCAATACCACGATGATAATAAAAAATACTCTTTCTTTAGACAATAGAATGAGATTTTCAGCATTAAAAGGTAGTACTTTCTTTTATATTCCCATGTGGCCTCTAGTTTCAATACTAGTTTTAGTATCAATTAGTATCTGATTTTGGCAGCTCGAATTAGCGGATTACTGGCTGGACTAGAGCCTGGGCAGAGTTTTTGGGTTAATCTCCTCAGAAACAGCTAATCTAACTTCAATGGTTTACACACATGTTACACACATGGGTGTTCCTCAGAGGAGAGGAGCACCCAAGGGAGCACCCATATAAAGGCAGTGACATGTGGCTTTAAAGAGCACCCACATGGAGTAGTGGAAAGTGAAAGTAAAAGTGAAAGGATTGTAAGGAAGTAAATTGTAGATTGTGACTGTATACACTGCCAGTCAAAAGTCTGGACACACCCTCTCATTCAGTGTTTATTTTTTTATTTTTACAACTTTCCACAGTTTATATACACACAGAAGACATCAAATATATGAAGTAAGTTATATGGAATTATGTAGCAAAAAAAGTTAATATATCTATTTTGTATTTCAATCCTCAAAGTAGCCACCATTTGCTTTGTCAAAAATATTTAGCTATTTAACTTTTTTTGTGTCCAAACTTTTGACTGGTAGTGTAGTTTTTATAACCCAGTTTCATAACAATACCGATCTGTGTCCTGGACTAAACCAAGACTAAACCAGAAATAAATCAGGACTAAACCAAGGCTAAATAAAAACTAAACCAAGTCTACTGTCTAGGACTGGGGTTTCTAAACGAGTCTAAGGACAGAGGAACAGAGAGGAGAGGGGACATGGGGACATACTGGGGACCTCCAGACACGCAGTGACTTTGGCCTGTTTTTGTGAAGCTCATTAACTCAGACAGAGACGGCTTTATCTGCAAATCTCTCATAAACAGTTTTTAACAGCTACTCAAATGTCACTGCACCAGAACAGAGCATGTACAGAGTGATACAGAGGAATACAGAGAAATACAGAGGGATACAGAGAAATACAGAGGGATACAGAGGGATACAGAGAAATACAGAGGGATACAGAGGAATACAGAGGGATACAGAGGGATACAGAGGGATACAGAGGGATACAGAGGGATACAGAGGAATACAGAGCATATACAGAGCATATACAGAGGGATACAGAGGGATACAGAGGAATACAGAGCATATACAGAGGGATACAGAGGGATACATAGGAATACAGAGGGATACAGAGGAATATAGAGGGATACAGAGGAATATAGAGGAATACAGAGGCATATAGAGGGATATAGAAGAATACAGAGGGATACAGAGGAATACAGAGGAATATAGAGGGATATAGAGGGATATAGAGGAATACAGAGGGATACAGAGGGAAACAGAGGGATACAAAGGGAGTTCTGGTGCTGCAGTCAAATTTCTGATAATTTAAAACAATGTATTTTCTAGTCAAACCGCTCAAATAAAACTGTTTAAAATATAAAGGATCAGTGCCTTCACTGCCTTATCCTGCCAAGAGGCCCAAAAGTTCACACACTATTACTGTTCACACCTTTGTCTGGATTTACTAAAACCTTTGAGGCTAGTTATAACTGTTTAACTTTATCTTGTAGCTGCAAATGTAAAATCATGCAAGTCAATGTGGTCCCCAGTATTCAGATGTAAATATTAGTTTAATGTAATGATTGGTTTGGCCTGTGCTTAGAGGAGATGTGCTCATTATGATGCTTCAGTCGGATTAGTCACAGATGAGAACACATCATAGATTTACTCTGGAGCTGGACTCTGGCTGATAAACCCACTTACACATCTCTGAGCCTGGCCGTTAGACTGGTCACTGTGAACGCATGTTAGACAGAAATAATGAATCGATATTGCATTGAATTTTCATTTACACTGTTTGTTTGTTTTCTGAATCGGGTAGAACGATATTGACAAATTAGAAAATAAAAGTAAGATGGGGAGTGCTTCAAGCTGCTTCTCTGTGTAATCCCTTAATTGTCTAGAGGTGGCAGTTGCTCAGTTGGTAGTGTTTGTCGGTTCAAATCCCGCTCTCGACATAAACATCATTGGTAGAGCAGTCAGATCCACTGACCCACAGGTTGGAGGTGCAATTCCAGCTCCCACAAATGAGTGTGTCCTTGGGCAAGACACTTAACCCACCTCGTCCCCAGTGTCTGTGTACACTGGTGTATGAATGTGGGAGTGAGTGGGAGAGTGGTTCTTTGATGTAAAGTGCTTTGAGTGCCTGAAGGTGGGAAAGCGCCATTTACCATTTAGGTAGGTTCCATAGGTTTAGTCCCAGTTTAGTCCTGATGTAGACTTGGTTTGGTCCTGTTCTTGTCCTGGTTTAGTTCTGGTTTAGTTTGTCGCTTTAAAAACATAAATAAGTCTGTTTTGCAGGCAGATTAGTGGTAAATTGCAGTATTCTGTATCACTGCATTTCCCTGCACAGCCCTGAGTCACACTGCTGTCACATGTTACACTGGCTCTGGTATCCATCTCTATTACGGTATCAAAAGTATCAAAAATCAGATACTAATCGATTCTAAAACTAGTATCAAAATTAGACACTCATTTGAGCAGGTATCAATACTAAAAAAAAAGTCCTATTCACAGGACAGAAATGAACCTTTCTTGAACAGAATAAACCACATCTGACAAAATTAGGACTAAACCAGAACTAAACCAGGACTAAACCTGGTCTAAACCAGGACCACACCTGGGCTAAACCAGGACTAAACCAGGTCTAAACCAGGTCTAAACCTGGTCTAAACCTGGTCTAAACCAGGACTAGAATAGAACTAAACCAGCACTAAACCAGGACTAAACCAGGACTAAACCAGGACTAAAGCAGGACTAATCTAGGTCTTAACCAGGATTAAACCAGGACTAAACCAGGACAAAACCAGGACTAAACTAGGTCTAAACCAGATTTAAACCAGGTCTAAACCAGGTCTAATGCTTCCTGGTGCTGTACTGATCACGGTCTGAGCTCCATCTGTCTCTTTCACTAATGAGTTCTGTGTCACTGCGTCGTGTGATTCTGGAGTTTAGATTCATTTAACAAGCCTCTCAAAAAAAACAAGAGAAAACGAATGACAAGGAACTGCTTTAAAAAAGAGAGAGAAAGAATGAGAGGGAGGGAGGAGAGAGAAAGGATGGGAGAGAGAGAGGAAGGAAGTAGAGAGAGAGGGATGAGAGATGGAAAAAAGAGGGAGAAAAGGAGGGATGGGGAAGAGAGGCTAGGAGCGAGAATAGAAGGGAGAAAGATAGATGGAGGAAATAGGAGAGAAAGAAAGAGGGGAGAGACAGGATAAGAGCAAGGGAGGAGAGAGGAAAGAAGAGAAAAAAATAGGAAGCAACGTAGAGGGAGGATAGAGAAAAAAGGGAGGAAGAGAGAGAGAAGAGGAGAGAGAGAGGGAGGGGAGGGGAGAGAAAAGGAGGGGCAGAGGGAAAGAGAGAGGATGAGACAGAGGGAAGGAAGGTGGTGTTTCATATTTAGCAAACCAAGAAGAAAAAACAAGACACTGTGAGCAACAAGGAAGTGTCTCAAGAAGAGAGAGAGAGAGTATGTGAGAAAGAGAGGGAGGAGAAAGAGGAAAAGAGAGAGTGAGAGTGTGAGAAAGAGAGGGAGGAGAGAGACAGAGAGCGAGAGAGAACGAGAATGTGAGAAAGAGAGGGAGGAGAGAGAGAAATAGAGAGTGTGAGAAAGAGAGGGAGGAGAGCGAGTGCAAGAGAGAGGAGAAAGAAAAAGAGAGAGTGAGAGTGTGAAAAAGAGGGATGGGGAGAGAAAATGAGGTTGAGAGAGGAAAGAGGGAAAAGAGAGAGAGGAGACAGAAAAGGAGGGAGAGGGGAAGAGGCGGTAGAGAGAGAGAGAAAGGAGAGCGAAAAGGAGGGAGGGAGAGGAAATGGCAGGCAGGTGGGGGGGACGACACAAAGCCCAAAAGTGTCAGGAAGAGAACTCTGCACAAACGTATCTCAAAGAGTCAAATGTAAAATATCTTTGAGACTCTGAATGTTGCTCTGAGCCGTTCTGATGAGGCTCGTGAATGGCTCCTGATTAACTCACTTGTTTTAATACACGGAATATCAATAAGATTCATTCCTCATTTCAGTCTTAATGAGCCGCTTTAGAGCAAACTGCAGAAGAGATCAGAGGTATTCAAAAACATGAACATCTTTATAAATGGGCTTGATGGAGGTGGGCTAAATCAGGACTAAAACAGATCTAAAACAGATCTAAACCAGGACTTAACAGGGTCTAAACCAGCTCTAAACCAGAACTAAGTCTAAACCTCGGCTAATTCAAGTCTAAACCAGGACTAAACCAGGACCAAATCAGAACTAAGCCAAGTCTAAACCTGGTCTAAGCTAAGACTAAAAACAGGACTATGCCAGGTCTAAAACAGGACTAAACCAGAACTAAACCCCGATTCGGCCAGGACTACACAAAGCATAAACCAAGACCAAACCAAGTCTAACCCAGGACTAAAAACCAGAACTAAATCAGATCTAAACTAAAACTAAACTAAGTCTAAACCAGGACTAAACCATGACTGAATCAGGTCTAACCCACAACTAAACCAGGTCTAAATCAGAACTTCCAAGTGCAGGGAGTGGCATGATAGGATGGACTAAACCCCATCTAAACCAGGTCTAAACCAGGACTAAACCTAAACTAGGACTAAACTAGGACTAAATTAGAACTAGGTCAGGTTGAGACCAGGACTAACCCAGAAATAGATGTCTAACCTGGAACTAAACCAGGTCTAAATCAGGACTTCCAAGTATTGTGAGTGGCAGTGAGTGAAAACCAGATCTAAATAAGGTCTAACTCAGAACTTAACCAAGTCTAGACCAGGTCTAAAGCAGGACTTCTGAGTGCAGGGAGTGGCAGTGAGGAGAGGATGGAGCGGGGGATGGGGGAAGGGAGGGGCGCGTGGGGGATGGGGCAGAGGCAGCGGTTTCCATGGAGACCAGAGAGGGATGCTCCAGTGACGAGACTCAAATATCCCTGTGTCAGATGCTCTCCTGTTTTCCTGTATCCCTGTGTGTCAGATGCCCTCCCATCCTCCTATATTCCTGTGTCAGATGCCCTCCCGTCCTCATATATCCGTGTGTCAGATGCCCTCCCATCCTCCTATATTCCTGTGTGTCAGATGCCCTCCCGTCCTCATATATCCCTGTGTGTCAGATGCCCTCCCATCCTCCTATATTCCTGTGTGTCAGATGCCCTCCTGTTTTCCTATATACCCATGTATCAGATGCCCTCCCATCCTCTTATTTTCTTGTGTGTCAGATGCCCTCCCGTCGTTTTATATCCCTGTGTGTCAGATGCCCTCCCATCCTCCTCCTGCATCCCTGTGTGTCAGATGCCCTCCCATCCTCCTCCTGCATCCCTGTGTGTCAGATGCCCTCC
>KN484621.1:16655-27024 GCA_000787095.1 Periophthalmodon schlosseri
CCCTCCTGTCCTCATATATCCCTGTGTGTCAGATGCCCTCCCATACTCCTACACTTGCTCTGTATTAGGACTTTTGTTTTGTATATTTATTATAAAATATAAAATGGATACAGGAAACTGCTCTGTCTGACAGAGAGTGTTCAGTCTGTTCACTTTCACACTCCAAACATGAAATAATGTGATGAGCAGGAAATAAATCTGTTTACAGTCAAATGCACTGCTACCTGAAGTGAATGGAGAGAGCAGAAGAGAAGAGAGGAGGAGAGAAAAAAAGAGGAGAGGGAGAGTAATATATAAAGAGAGAGATAAAAGGATAGAGTAGAGAGAGAAAGAAAAGAGGGGGGGGTGAGGAGAGGAGCTGAGGGAGAGAGGGAGGAACGGTAGAAAGAGGAAATAGACAGAGGGAGAGAAAAGAGAGAGGAAGGAGGGAGAGAGAGAGGGGGTAGAAAGAGGAAATAGATAGAGGGAGAGAAAAGAGAGGAAGGAGGGAGAGAGAGAGGGAGGGAGAGGGGAGAAGGAGAGAAGAGGGGTGAGGAGAGGACAGAAAGAGGGGGTTGAGAGAGAGCAGGGGGAGAGGAGAGAGAGCGATGGAGAGATGGAGAGAGAAAGGGAGAGAGAGAGAGGAGGGTTGAAGAGGGGTTAGCAGAGGACAGGAGTGACCGGAAAGAGGAGCTGATGGAGAGAGGAAGGGAAGGAAAGAAAGAAAGAAAGAAAGAAGAACAGAAAAAGAATGGAGAAGGGAAGGAAAGTAGAGAGGGGGGGAGAGAGGAATGGTGAGGTGAGGACAGGAGTGGCCGGAAAGAGGAGCCGTGATAAAAGGAGAGGGGGGTGGGGGGGTAGAGAGAGATAGAGGAAGAGAGAGTATTTCAAATAGATAAATAGCTGAAAGTGTATCCTCTCTCGGGGAAAGCAGTTTTGTGGGTTTATATTGACAGAAGAAATACATCCACTCTGCTCCAAACTTCTACAAACTTCTACAAACTTCAAACTGTCAATCACCAAACTCACAGAGAGCTGCTGGAAGTGAGATTTCCACAGACTGTATTTATAAATGGACATAGCTAACCTGCTAGCCGCTGCGTTCCAAATAGGAAGTGAGCACCGGCTCCATCGACTCCAATTCACTTTCTACTGGGAGACTGTGGATCCTCTCTCTGTAACTGCTGCTGTCAGGCTCGTCACTTTAGTCTTAAAATGTTCGTATTAAGTCGCTCTACATGACAGTCCACTTCTTTATACAGTCGTAACGAGGATATAAAGTACATAACAAGGATATAAAGTACATCTACATTTATAGTGATCCAGTCTAACAAATAACGAGTCTATTAACCTTTTGTGTTTATCTGACCAGAGCACAAAGCCCAAACATTTGACCTGCCCCCGCCTCAACCAAACCCTCCAGGCGTCTATAGGATGTGGTGATGTCATTTAAAAGCGGCTAGCATTAGCGTTAGCATTTGGAGGATTAAAAAACCTCCTGAGGCTAAAGGCTTCCCCCGTTTCCATGGCGATGTGCTCAGACCGGAGAGCAAGACCTCACCACAGGAAGCTACAGAGAGTAAAAAAACGCAGGGATTAAAGTAGGACTGTGCAACTAATCAACTTCTAAAGGTCCTACATTACGCAAAATTGACTCTTGTGAGTTTTAAGACATGTTATAACGCTGTTTCCTCCTCAAAAACACACGTGGAGCTGTGTTTTGTTTCATTCACACATGACTGATTAACCCTTTATTATTAGTCTGTCTACATCTCCACAGCTCAAAATGCTCCGTTCCACCTTCATGTCATGAAGTGGCAGTTTTCAAGTTAACAGCTACCTTTTACCTTTAGTTCAGTAGAAATTGGCAATTCCAGGGCTGAAATCGTTCAAATGATTCCAGTGAAGGTGTATGGAGTTTAAAAACACAGAGGAGCACTTCCTGTATTACAACATGACATCACAAGGTGGAACAGAGTATGGTAAAACACAACTCCATGTATGTTTGTCATGATGACATCAAAGGTGGAACAGAGTATGGTAAAACACAACTCCATGTATGTTTGTCATGAGGAAACAACATTATAACAGATCAGAAAACTGATGGGCCAGAAAATTTGGGCCCTTTAATAATGAGTAAACCCATAGTTCCTGTGGCATTTTTGGACTGGTGGAACAGATTATTAGATTATTCTCAGAAAGCATTCTAATCCTCTCAGATATTCACCGGAGCCTCTAAAAATATGTCCTGTATCTTTTACCCCAGAAATCAATAGAAACAGAGAGTTAGTTTAAAGAGGGACAGATGGGGCCCTGAGGTGAAGGCTGTGAGGAGTTATGGAGGCTGCAGTATCTGTATGAAAACAGAAACACAAAGCCCACAGAGGCGGCGGCGGCTGCGGTGGGTTCAGACACGGGGAGGGCGAGCTGTGTGTGGGCGAGGAAGAGAGTCTCTGATGTGAGAATAGACAGAGCTTTTACTATGAATGTGACAAAAACAACTCACTGGAACAAGCCGTATCCATGGGTTACAGTATGATGACAAACTAGGGACGTTTCCATAGCAATTAACAAGCAAAATCAAATCAAACCAGGAGGAATCGTGTAGGAATCGTGTAGGAATCGCGTAGGAATCGTAGCGAGAGTCTAAACCAGGACTGAGTGAGGAGTAAACCAGGAATAAACTGAACTGAGTGGAGGGAGGGGCAGCTGTGAAGGCATGGACTAAACCAGGACTAAACCAGGACTAAACTCAGACTAAACCGGGACTGAATTAGGACCAAACTAGAACTAAACCAGGACTAAACCAGGCCTAAATCAGGCCTACACTCACACTAAACCAGGACTTAACCAGGACTAAAGCAATACTTAAGTAGGACTAAACTAGGTCTCAACCAGGTCTAAACTCAGTCTAAACCGTGACTAAACTTGGACTAAATCAGGACTAAACCAGGACTAAACCAGGTCTAAACTCGGACTAAATTTGGTCTAAACCAGGTCTAAACTTGGACTAAACCAGGTCTAAACTCGATCTAAACCAGGTCTAAACTCGGTCTGAACCAGGTCTAAACCAGGTCTAAACCCGGTCTAAACTGGTCTAAACCAGGTCTAAACCTGGTCTAAACCAGGCCTCAGATTGTGCAGTGAGGGCGTGGTGTTTAGATCATGTTGTGTATTGATTGACAGTGTATAGGTGTGTGGGTTTCTCCATTATTCACTACAGCAGGAGGGTTCTACTATAACAGGAATATAATCCGGATTACTCAAATTAGATTCATGAACAAACGTATTACACGAGGATTATGTGTCAGTGTCATTTACATATTTATCACCTCATTTGTCTCAGTGTTTATTCTCTATAAAGAGACACCTTCAAACACTAAGACACATTTATTTGAAAAGGACTAAAATATAGTGTATCATTATAAGTCATTTCCTGAGGTTTTTGGTATTGTCACATGGTTTCATTAACATGTTTTATTGCATTTTCAATTTTCAACTCTCTGTAACTGTCTAAACCAGGACTAAACCAGGTCTAAACTCGGACCAAACCAGGACTAAAGCAGGACTCAACCAGGACTAATCTCGGATTAATCCAGGACTAAATTAGGTCTAAACGCATACTAAACCAGAACTAAACCAGGACTAAAACCAGGTCTAAACATGGACTAAACCAGGACTAAATCGATCGATTCCCGCTCTGACCAAGTTCTGTTGTTGAGTCTTTAGGCAAGACACTTCACCCACATTGCCTAGAATGAATGTGGTGTGAGCGTTGGTGGTGGAAGCGGCCGATGGTGCAGACTGGCAGTCTCACTTCCATCAGTCTGACCCAGGGCAGCTGTGGCTACAATAGAAGCTTACCACCAACAAGTTTGGATCGAATGAATAATGACTACAGCCGATCCTCTGTCAGTTAAAACATGTGGTTTGGAGTTTCCCCTATGCACTAAGTCCCTCCCCCTTCAGAGCACTATCACAACACAATCAGCTGCATCCCACTAATGAAACTACTGCACATCACATCAGGTTTGTCAAGTTGCTGTGTACAATTTTGTATCATGCTTTTGTAGCTTTATGGAGAATGGCTGTGTGAGGGAATGGGTGATGTAGGCTTGTGGGCGGAGCATTGCACAGAATCTTACAGCTAACCATAAGGAGGGTTCAAATAGGGCACAAGAGAGATCGCTAAATTACTCAAACATGCACGGATGACATCTAAAACCTCTTCAGGCATGTTTTTGATGAGGGAATAACATTACAACATGGTAAAAAGCTCCAAGAAGATGATTTTGCATAATACCCCCTCTTTAATAGTTTTAAATTAGTCTCTAGATCTGAAGCTATCATTATTTCAAAAGGACTAGACTGAAATTACTCATTATAAGCTACAAAAAGGAGTAGATTTGAAATAAAAATGTTGAACATTTCCTGGTATAACATTGTGACATCTGTAATGAGGAATAATAATATAATGGTTACCTCCTGACCTCCCAGCCGGGTCTATGGAGGGGAGGGGGTCGGTTGCCGGGTGGGTGGGTTGTTGGGGGCATGTTGGCAGTCGGTGGAGCATTTGAATTTGAATGGAGCTGTGGCGCTTTGGGAGCTCAGGATGGAGTCTGAGCCAAACCAACTGGAAAGAAAAGCACATTTACAAGAGGCAAATACAGAACAATATATACTGTACCATCATAATACAGAACTATATATATATATATATATATGTGTGTGTGTGTGTGTGTGTGGGTGTGTGTGTGATTTTTTGGCAATTTTTCAGATAATATGAATGATAACCCAGACATTTATTATAAAACAACTGTGTTTACGTTTTTAAATCATAATGACAACACAAACTACCCAAATGACCCCAATCAGAAGTTTACATGCTCCAGTTCTTAATACCGTGTATTGCCCCCTTTAACATCAATGACAGCTTGACATCGTTTGTGGTAGCTGTGGATGAGGTCCTTGATTTTCTCAGATGGTAAAGCTGCCCATTCTTCATGGCAAAAAGCCTCCAATTCCTGCAAATTCTTTGGCTGTCTTGCATGAACTCCATGTTTGAGATCTCCCCAGAGTGGCTCAATGTTATTGAGGTCAGGAGACTGAGATGGTCACTCCAGAACGTTCACTTTATTCTGCTGTAGCCAATGACCGGTCGACATGGCCTTGTGTTTTGGATCATTGTCATGTTGGAATGTCCAAGTACGTCACATGCGCAGCTTCCGGGCTGATGAGTGCAAATTCTCCTCCAGTATTTTCTGATAACATGCTGCATTTGTCTTGCCATCAATTTTGACCTAGTTTCCTGAGCCTTTATAGCTCACACGTCCTAATAACATCAGCAATCCACCTCAGTGTTTTACAGTAGTAATGGTGGACCTTTCATCATAGGCTTTGTTGACCCCTATCTAGATGTAACGTTTATGGTTGTGGCCAAAAAGTTCAATTTGTCTATGTGCTGTTTGGCGTATTGTAAACGTGATTCTTTGTGGCATTTCCGTAATAATGGCTTTCTACTTGCAGTACTAGCAGTCCATTTTTCTTCAAGTGCCTCCTTATTGTGCATCTTGAAACAGCCACACCACTTTTTTCAGAGTCCTGTATTTCCACTGAAGTTATTTGTGCATTTTTCTTTGCATCTCAAACAATTTTCCTGACAGTTGTGACTGACATTTTTGTTGGTCTACCTGAACTTGGTTTGGTTTCAACAGAATCCCTCATTTTCCACTTTGTAATTAGTGTTTGAACACTGCTGATTGGATATCTTTGTATATCCCTTTCCTGTTTTATACAGTTCAATTACCTTTTCCCGCAGATCCTTTGACAATTCTTTTGCTTTCCCCATGACTCAGAATCCAGAAACGTCAGTGTAGCACTGGATGAAAGATGCAAGAGTCTGTCAGGAGCCCAGAAACTCACTGACCTTTTATACACAAACACTGAATATAAGCAAACGGATCACAGTTGAGGATGGATTACCTTTAGTAGCCATTCAAACCTGTTTGTGTCAACTTTTGTGCATGTTATCAGGCCAACATCACCAGGGTATGTAAACTTTTGATCAGGGTCATTTGGGTAGTTTCTGTTGTCATTATAATTTTAAAAAAGTAAACACAGTTGTTTGATAATAAATGTCTTCACCCAACCACTAACCCTGAGTAAAAGAAATGTTTTTGTGTTATCATTCATATTCTCTGAAAAAAAAATCACACATTCTGCCAGGGTATGTAAACTTATGAGCACAATTGTATATATACAGTACACTGCTACAAGGTCATGAGGAGAGGACGATCTGACAGTGTTCGAGCCTAAACCAGGTCTAAATCAGGTCTGAACCAGGATGTGAGGAGAGGAAGGTAAAGAGAGAGAGAGAGAGAGAGGAGGATCTGAGGATGTGAGGTGAGAGAGGTAAAGAGAGAGAGGGAAGAGGGTAGCGAGAGGAGGGGTGGAGAGGGGGAAGAGGAGAGGAGGGGGGGTCTGTGGATTTAAGGGGAGGGTCTGGGGCCTCCTGTTTCTATTGACTTATTCATTTAGACACAACTCCTCTGGGAACCAAGGGTCTGCTTAGGACAAAGGCTGAAGTGGACCGGCACGTGGCGACGGAGAGGGGGATGAGGAGGAGGGAGGGGTGGGAGAGGAGAGAGAGAGGAGAGATAGGGGAGTGAAGGATGAGGAGGGAAGGGAGAGAGAGGGGGCAAGAGTAGGGAACACAAGAGAGAGAGGAGGAGAGAAAGAAGAGAACAGAGAACAGACTGCAACATAGTGAGAGGGGAGAGGGGTGGGAGAAGAAAGTGAGATGAGAGAGAGAGAGGAAGAAGAGAAGAGAAAAAGAGTGTGACAGAAAGTGAGAGGGAAGAGAGGGACAGAGAGAAAGAGAGACATGAAAAAGAAGAGAGAGAGGAGACACGGGTTGGGAGAAGACGAGATGAGAGAGAGAGGAAGAAGAGAAGAGAAAAAGAGTGTGACAGAAAGTGAGAGGGAAGAGAGGGACAGAAAGAAAGAGAGACATGAAAAAGAAGAGAGAGAGGAGACACGGGTTGGGAGAAGAGGAGAGAAAGAGAGAAACAGGGAGTGAGAGAGAGAGAGTGGAGTGGGAGGAGAGATGAAAAGGGTGAGAGAGAGAGAGGAGAAGAGAGCAAGGGGGAATAAGGTGCAAAAGAGAGAATAGAGTGGGAGAAGAGATAGCAAGAGAGAGAGGGGGTGGAAAAAGAGACAGGGAGAAGAGAGAAAGAGAGAGAAGAGTGGGAGAAACATGAGAGACAGAGTGAGAGGAGAGAGAGGCTGAGGGGGGGCTGTGAGGTCATTATCAGGAACAGGAGGAGCTGACGACAGAATGAGCAGAACCAGAAAGACTCGTGTGTCATTTCCCGACAGAGACTGAGGCTCTGGTCCATGACACGAGAGCACGGATTCAGGGATACTGCACTTCGGAAAATACATCCAGTGAGGGAAGAAGTACTCAGTTTGGTTACTTAAGTAAAAGTACTGAAACCGGAGCAAAAAAATACTTAAGTAAAAATATTAAAGTACCTGTTTAAAAATGTACTGAATGAGTATTTCACGCAGATTTTGAGATCTAATAAAAGCTTCAAATGTAGTGATTTTGAACAGAAACAATTGAATCCATGACAGTTTTACATCAGTGAAGTGTCAGTTTGTGAAGGAAAGTAGAAAACAAAAAGTACAAAAATACAGGAAGCAGCGATGAGTTCTAAAACAGATTCCCTCCATCTATGTTATCAACTGTCATCAATCCATCCAAAATACAGAGACAATTTACGCACAAGGAAGGCGTTTTTCTGACAGTTTAAACCTTCATTTAACTAAGTAAAGGCGTAACTATTGTGTAATTTAGATACATTTTTGAGCTTTCCAAAAAAATAATATTAAAACTTTGAAAGCTTGCTCAGGGACAATCAGCTACATGAAACTAATGACCACAAGACCTAGAATTTTATTTAAAATCTGTTTCTGAAAATGTATAAACCGCCGAGTTATTAAAACATTTCACAGAATCTTGCATTTTAAACAGACTTTTTGCACCTAAAACAACCGTGTTATGGATATTAGCATGTAGCTGGTTAGCCTCTGCGATGCTTTTGAACTCTTAATATTTTTTAGAAAAATCTATGGGAAAAATGAATGGGAGATTTACTTCCGGAATCGGAGCACCATACCTCTACTTAAGTCATCTAGAAATTTTTTTTTGTCAAATCTTAAATCTAATGATGTCAGCTACGTTTTAGAGAGATTAGCTGTCATATGCACTGATTTATTTTATTATATTTTATTATTATTATTTTTTATGTTTTCTGCTCTGAGTATTTTGCTAACAGCATCCTCCCATCCTCCTCTGTGCCGCTTCATTAAAACGACAGAACTGTTCCATATTCATGAGGCTTCAGTGTGATCTATGGTTTTGACACACTTTAGGTTTGAATGGTGGGCTGGTCTGGTGGTGCGTTCACCGCCCCTGGGCCATAGCACCGTCGGCATCTGTGTGAGTGGGTGTCAGTGTGGGGATGGGTATTTGTGACATTACGGGGACAAAAATCTGCACGCACACACTCACATCATGGGGACCTGGCTTCCTTAAGGGGACAAAGGGGGTCTTGATGACATAAATCCTTTATTATTAGATCAACAACATGGTTTAAAGTTCAGATATGGGTTCAAATAGGTTAAGGTTTGGGTTTAGGTTAAGGTCAGGGGACTAGTGACTATGGTTAAAGAGATAGTATTATGTAAAATTGACTTTTGGAGCTTTCTACCATGTTATAATGTTGTTCCCTCGTCAAAAACACGCCTGAAGAGGTTTTAGATGTCATCCATGTGTGTTTGAGTAATCTAGTGATCTCTCCCGGGCCGTATTCAGCTGTGAGATTCTGTACAAGGCTCCGCCCACAAGCCTACGTCACCCATGCTCCCGTACGACAATTCTCCATAAATATACACAAACGTGATACAAAACTGTACACTACAACTTGACAAACCTGATGCGATGTGCAGTAGTTTCATTAGCGGGATGCAGCTGATTGTAAATGTGATAGTCTCTGAAGGGGGAGTGACTTAGCATGAAGAGAAAAGGAAGGGGAGACTCAGAGCATCAAAAAAGAAACAGAAACTTATAAAACATGTTACTACGGAAATGAATGGAAGTTGATGTAATGTCCCCAAGAAGCATGGAAAAAACAAAATGAGCGCGTGTGTGTGAGCGAGTGAATTGTGAATGAGGGAGGATGTGGGTCATGTGACTGAGGTCAGAAACAGCTCCTCCTTGTCTCTGTGTTTTATGCTTCTCTTTGACTTTGTGAGAACAGTTAGGCCCTTTTTAAACGAGGCTGTTCTTGTCGTCTCTGATCCGACACTTTGAGGTCAGTAAAGAAATACAGTAAAGACATTATTTTAATATCAACATTTTGTTACAACATAGCTCAGAATGTATTGATTTCAGTAGTTGTGACAGTTCAACTAAAAAATGTGGTTGCGTAAATTGTGACACACAAGAATTAAACATGAGATCTTCTGGTTGCGAGGCAGGAGTACTAACCGCTCTGCCACCGTCACACTCGTTAGCTCTTTGACAGGGACCGTAATATATATATTGTTTATACGCTACTTTTGCTGTAGTAGAATTTGGATCTTGACAGTAAAAGTTTAAAACAGTTCCAACAATTCCTTGTGATGTCATGTGGTGATACAGGAAGTGCTCCACTGTGTTTTTAAACTCCATACACCTTCACTAGAATCATTTGGGTGATTTCAGCCCTGGAATTGCCAATCTCTACTGAATTAAAGGTAAAAGGTAGCAATTAACTTCAAAACTACCACACCAACAGAGCATTTTGAGCTTAGGAGATGTAGACAGACTAATAATAAAGGGTTAGTCAAACGTGTGAATGAAACAAAACACAACTCCAGTATATTTTTGAGGTGGTAACAACATTATAACATGTCTTAAAGCTGACAAGAGTCAATTTTGTGTAATATAGCACCTTTAAACTAATTATATTTAAACATAAGTCCAACATTTGTGACATTTTTGTATAGTAAAAACACACTTCCTCCTCGGCCTGTTCCATCTGAGACGTCGTCAGCTCATTCTACTGTCTTAAAACACAAGTGAATTCTGCTCTTCCATTTTTGCCTTTGCTTAATCTCCACTTCCTCAAATCCCAATCCCAAATCCCATTCCCATTGTGCAGATCGGAATCTATCAATGAATGAATTTCTCGGTCCGTCGGGTCCCATATATCCACCACCTTCACCTCTGCTCTGTTCCTCTGATCCCCGGACAAGCTACCCCCCCTAAACCTACCCCCCTATACCTACTCCCTAAACCTACCCCCACCTACCACACTGAGGGCTGAACGATTTGGGAAAAATA
>KN484623.1:0-17704 GCA_000787095.1 Periophthalmodon schlosseri
GGATGGATGGATGGATGGATGTTTTTATTGCTCTGGAAAAACATGCGTCCTTACTGCGAGCGGGCTTGGCCTGGCCTCCTCTTGCTTGTTTTCACGGAAATGTTGTTCTTTTGGTTATATTAAATCAATATTCCACAGAATGGCATTAAAGGGCCTATGTTACATTATTTTCTGATCTGTTATAATGTTTCTTCATTAAAAACATAGCTGGAGTTTTGTGTTGTTTCATTCACACGTTTAACACACAAACCCTGCATATTTAGGCTGAGTTCTCTTCTCTCAAACAGAAACACTCTGTTCCACCTTGTGATGTCATGTGGTAATACAAGAAGTGCTCCACTGTGTTTTCAAACTTCATGGACCTTCAGTAGAATCATTTGGATAATTTCAGCCCTGGAATCTTTACTAACCAAAAGGTAAATGGTAGCTGTTAACTAAAAAAAAAAAAAAAAAAATACGGCTTCATGATCAAGGTAGAACAGAGCATTTTGAGTTTTGGAGATGTAGACAGACTAATGATAAAGAGTTACTCAAACGTGTGAATGAAACAAAACACAACTCCAGGTATGTTTTTGAGGGGGTAACAACATTCTAACATGGCTAAAAGCTCACAGGAGTCAATTTTCCATAATATAGCACTTTCAAACTTAGTCTGTCTCTATAGAGAATGCTATGAAGTATGTTTTTTTTTCATGGAATCATACAGGTGACTTGCCACCTCCGTCAAGTTACACAGTGCGGCTTTAAAATCATGCAGATCTAAGTGTTTGCAGTGTTCTCATCAGAGGGATTAAGTGGAGATGAGAGAAGATTAGACCTGACCAGATGCTCATCACACTATGACCTCAATCACCTCAGTGTCAGCTCTACTAACACTTAAAGGTCCTATATTACACAAAATGGATTCTAGTGAGCTTTAAGTCATGTTAGAAAGCTGTTACCTCATCAAAAACATACCCAGAGTTCTATTTTATTTCAGTCACACATGTTTGAGTGATCCGGTATTATTAGTCTGTCTACAGCTCCAAAGCTAAAAATGCCCTTTTCTACCATATGATGTTATGTAGTGGTAGTGTTCAAGTTAAGCGCTACCTTTACCTTTTGTTCAGAACAGATTGCCAATTACAGAGCTGAAATTATCCAAATGATTCTAATGAAGGTGTATGGAAGGTTTTTAAAAAAACACAGTAAAGCACTTCCTGCCTTACCACATAACATCACAAGGTGGAACTGAGTGTTTTCAGTTTGAGAGAAGAACCCACCCTAAATATACAGCATTTGTGCGTTAAGCATGTGTGAACGAAACAAAACACAACTCTATGTATGTTTTTGATGAGGAAACAACATTATAACAGATTAAATAATAGCATAATATGGGCCTTTAAAGTGCTGTAACTGATTTTTAAAATGTGAAAAACAGAACTAGTTCAATTCAACTAGTTCATTTTTTACCTTATGCATTCTGAGCATCCTAATTATTCACCGTGATGAGTTTTTCAGAACTTTTAGAGGCCAGTAAGGATTTTTGCAAAGACGGTAAAGGTAACAGCTACTAGCATGCTAACACACACTTCCTGATTACTGGACAATTAAACAATTTTTAAATAGATGCAGACAGTACATGGCGGACTTATTTTGACCTCAAGAGCTGCTTATACAATATATCTGTACTGGGGCAAGACACATTCTGCAAGAGCCTATAGATTGTTGATGCCCATACATAAGGGGAACATACAAATTCAACACAGATATGTCTTACATAATCCAGGAATTCAACTCACAACCTTCATGTTATGAGGCAACTCCAACCACCTTACTCCTACTTTCTCACATTGATGAGGACAAGTACAAATCGCTTCTCCATGTGGGGCCAAGTACGGTGCTTGGTTGCGAGTTCGATTCCTGCCCAGGGCTCTTCTCGCTGTAACAGGATTAGCACGCGCTTCGCACTGGCAGTATTCAGAGGAGATGATGTATTTGCGTATTTAGGTCAGATTTGGAACGGCATACGTTAGATGTTGGTTCCCGGGGGCCCTCAGAGAGCGTTCGAGAAGAAGGAGGGGGAGATCTTGAACGTTGATCTAAGATGCCGGTCCCTCTGCGGTTGGGTGGCTTTGGTTTGGCAGGAGCTGAGCTGTTCTCAGGCTCAATTATGGATGGGCCATCTGTGAGGAGCATGACACACAAAACCTGTGAGGAAGTGTGTCGACTTTCTCTCCTTACCCACAAGATCAACAAACAGGCAACAGTTTAGAGAGGGGTATTACACTTCTGTGGGGCAATAATTGCTAACACATAATGTATTTAGATCATCAAGTCACCTTTTATTGTTTTGAAAACGCTATATTTGTTTAATAAGTTTCAGTTTAGTTTTTGACACTCTGAGTCTCCCCTCCCCTTGCTCTAAGCGCAAAGTCACTCCCCGTTCAGAGCGTTATCACATTACAATTAGCGTACATTTATCTAGTGAAACTACTGCACATCACATCAGGTTTGTGAAGTTGTAGTTTATTGCTTTGTATCCTGCTTTTATATATACAACAACGTAGGCTTGTGGAAGGAGCATTAGACAGAATCGCACTGCTAACTGTAAGAAGGATTTGAGTAGGACCCGAGAGAGATCGCTAAATCACTGAAAAATGCATGGATGACATATAAAAAACCTCTTCAGGCATGTTTTTGATGAAAGAATGTCATAACATGATAGAAACCTCCAAAAAGTCAATTTTGCAAAATACCACCTCTTTAATAAAGACTCAGAAAATCTATATAGCTATTTACAAATACCAAAAGATAAAAACAGTGAACCACAAGTGCCTTTTTTAAACACCCAAACTAATACTGTTTCCTCTTGCAGTAACACCTGGATATGCTTTCTGCAGTTCTACACAGGAGAGTGATGAGGCCGCAGACGGTGACAGAGCAGAAGCAGCTGCCAGAACTGCCTTTGTTTCTGTTTAAATATATACCCTTGTGTGTGTGTGTTTACATAGAAGGAGATGGGCTCACATGAAAAAGTGATAACATTCAATAATTCATCTGTCATTACACAGACATCCCCGTGACGTGCACATGCTACCAGCACAGGCTAGCGACAATGAGGGAGGAAGCTAACAACAGCTAACAGCTAAGGTAAAGTTGATCTGAATATTTTAAAGTGGGACCAATATTTTAAAGTGGGACCAATATTTTAAAGTGGGACCAAAACTATTTTTCAAAACAGTTGCTAAACTGGGCAGTACCTGGAGGACTAAAGGGGAGGGGGAGAGGAGAGGAGGGACGTGGTCTGGACATATGAGGAACAGTGTGATTGGTCTAACAGGTATTCAAACTTCTAACTCCGCCCCTGCAGCTGGGTGTTTACACCTAGCTTTAATCGGGGCAGTCCTGTGTGATGTCACATAGTACTTGAAATTGCAGAGGCCACCGAAGTCAACAACACAATGTACACAGTTTAGTAGCAAAAAAAAAGTAGATTTAGTGTTTAGTTCCACTTAAAAATGGACTAAATCAAGAATAAACCAGGAGCAGGGCTATGGAGACAGCCCAAGGTCTAAACCCAGACTAGAGCAGCTCTAAACTTGGACTACTGCTATTGCTTTTCAGATCTAAAAAGAGTGAGGACAGAGGCTCGTTTGGTCATCACCCTATAGCGATAAGGTTAGCAGTTCAATCCTAGCTCCAGTCCCTGCATTTTGTAGTTGTATCCTTGGGCAAGACACTTCACTCACCTGGCCTGTGTATGCTTGTGGTGTGCAATGGAGTGATTGGTGGTTGTAGGAAAGGCTGTACTCAGGAATATAGCCACTGCTCTCACAGTTAGCCTCAGCGTAGCTGTGGCTACAGAAATGAGGGAAGTTAATGTATAATAGCTTACTGTAGCACTTTAAGGAGCCTCTAATGAACAATACAAGACTGAGCAATTAATATGATTTTTATTTAACAAAAATGCAAGTATAAGCTCTAAACCATTCCCAAACTAGAACCATCCATCAGTATCATAAAACTCTATAAAGACTGATGGAGGGGTTAGAGGTAGCCTGACGCTGAGGACCTAAACATGATTTGGCTAACATGAGACCACATGCAAATGTACTGCCAGTGAGGACATGTCTCCAAGACAATAGTGTTGTAGAATAAATTGTAGCAGCCCGCGAGTTGAAGAGAAGAGGCATGACACTAGAGTTCTAATGCAGGAAAGGTTCAGTACAGGACCCAGCACCCAGAGACATGAACCCTCAAGACACTGTGATAGTGTTGTCCATTCAGTCTTGTACAGTCCAGTCTGCCCATGCTTCCGTTGTGGGGAGTATTATACCTCAGATGACGAAGGTCAAGATGACAAGAACTGAGCTGGGAATAAGAGCCTTCAGTACAGCACAGAAATATAATTTCTCTAATAACTAGGCCACTTCTCCAATGTAAAAAAAAAAAAAAAAAAAAAAAAAAAAAAAACTCCTCCAAAAAAAAAAAAAAAAAAAAAAAAAAAAAAAATCAATCTAGCAGCGTTTAAAATTACTTCAATTCAGAACATTCATCTTGATTTGAGTACTTTTGCCTTTTTTGATTTTTGGATTAGTTTCAAAGTATTATTGACTTTTAATATGAGTTTTAATATACATTTTCACATTTCAGGCAAAATGATCTGTCCATGGAATGCATTTTTTAATTATTTAGTTTGACCATTTAAGTGTTTTACAAAAAACACATGTTGTAACGACCACTGGCTCTCCGGGAGTTGTGTCTCGATGCTGGGCACTGGGTCTAGAGGCAGGACTCCATGAGCAGCCTCCTCCGCCCCGCCCACAAGAGAACAGATAACTGAAATCGTAACAATATTCAAAATTCAAAATACCTTGACACAAGCACATAGTTTTGGGTAAACCCATCTAAACTTGTCAAGACTATAAAGAAACAAGATTCATATTTTCAACATTTTAACCCAATTTTCTCATTTGCAGAGTCCTGTTTGTTCACATGCAGTCATTAGCCTAATGAATATCATCCGCATCTCACAAAGGCCAGAGCCTGCAGCCTGGAGCCCAACTCACTGACGTCACAGAACACATCAGGCACAAGAAGCACTACAGCCCTGCTAGCTAACCCACGCCATCTCTTCATTAACTCTCCCATTTCCCTCTTTAGCCGAAGTCTTTGAGCTAACCGGCGGCATGCTAATCCCTTCTCTGAGGAGAGGAGTGTATACCTGCCCCTCCATAGACCTTCCTGCCCGGACCTGTGCCAAACTAGGGTCTTTTGTTGGGGGATTAGTGATGGGGGGGGGGCATGGGGGTGGTGGATTAGCTCTCCTTTGGGTGTCAGGAGGAGCAGGGGAGCAGGCAGTCGGGGAGATGGGACACGGAGGTCAGACATTAAGGTTGAGGCCCGTGTTTTGTGGATGTGGTGATGGATGAGAGAGGAGCAAAGTCGTGACCCAGGATTCAATTAGGCAAATGGAGCTGTTAACAGATTGAGTGTGTGCTCTGCTCCCTTCTGATATGGTGAAGGCTGTTCCATAGAGGTTTGGGGTGAGAGATAAAATTCTGTTTGGATAGTCTTTTTTGTTCTTAAAGAGCGGGTATTTTACTTCTATGTGGTATTAACTCCTAACATATAACATGTTTAGATCACCATGTTACCTTTTATTGTTTTATTGCTATATTCTCCAAAAAACAATGTATTAACATGTTTAAAAAGTTTCATTTTAGTTTTTGACACTCTGAATCTCTACTCCCCTTGCTCCTCACGCTAAGTCACTCCCCCTTCAGAGCACTATCACAACACAATCAGTGTGCATCCCACAAATGAAACTACTGCACATCGCATCAAGGTTGCCAAGTTGCAGTGTACAGTTTTGTACCATGTTTTTTGTATATTCATGGAGAATTGTTGTATGGGAGCATGGGTGACGTAGGCTTGTGGGCTGAGCATTGCACAGGATCGTACTGCTAACCTTAAGGAGGGTTCAAATAGGGCTTGGGAGAGATCGATAAAATACTCAAACATTCATGGATGACATCTGAAACCTCTCCAGGCATGTTTTTGATGAGGGAATACTGTTATAACAAGGCAGAAAGCTTAAAAAAGTATTTTATTTGTGTTTAAAACAGTGATAAAAAGCTTCACCATATTAACTAAACATATGCTCACTCCACACTAGAGTTGAGATTCTTGGCCTTGTTTTTCTCCGCTGTGTTGTCGGGTCAGGCCAAGTTTGGGTGTTTCTCCATTATCCCATATACTCGCTGCAGGTGAGTGACAGTTGCCCCAGCCCACTGAGCGAAACCTCTGCGGTGTACTTTTTTCCTCTCAAGACAAGATACCCAATATCAACAGATACCAGGAACTTAAAATTCTGTCCTTAAAACATAAATGACAAATACTGGTTAACAGTTACACAGTTAATTATCCTTAACCAGTGCTGTAAGGTTAAGGTACACTTTATTATCCCTGTAGGGAAATTTGTCCTCTGCATTTGACCCATCCTTCACAATTCGCTGAAAGCTCTATTATAAATCAGGGAAACTATTCCTCTGCATTTGACCCATCTTTCAATGCGGTTGCGGCATCACCTCAGGAGCTATGAGCACTGCAGCGCAGTGAGACCCATCTCCAGATCTTGAACTAGTCTTAGTCAGGACTAACCTAGTTGGAGGATTTGACCTATTATGTTATGGGTTGATGGGGGAAACCGGAGGAAACCCACTGAGATACAGTCAAGGGATGCAACTCCACACGGAAAGGCCCGTGTGAGCTCCAAGGATCCGGAATATTCTTGCTGTGAAGCTTTGGGGTGTGCAAAAATATTGAAATATCGATATATCGAATTGTTTAATTCGATGATACAGTATTGATATCATGGGCTGCTGTATCGATATATCACCAAAAGTATTTTTTATATATTTTACCAAATAATTTTCTGACCACACTATAATTATGTTGCTTGTTTAGAGGAAGGAAAGTTGTTTACAATGCATTTGACATTTTCACTGTTTTGATTCTTAAAATGTATGTATTTGAGATTAACTTTGCACAGGTAGTGGTTTAACAGACTTTTAGTATCACAGCCATGATTTAATAGTTCTGTTTTGAGCCTTTAGAGCAGTTAAACTGCATATTTCCCTTTGTACAAGTAAATGTTGAGCTATGGATGAATAAATAATGACCAGTGCAATACAGTTTGATGTATTCTTCTATAGTAACATACACTAAACAAAATAGACTTTGTTATGTCCATGTCCTTCAATAAATGGAAGATAAATGCACCATGATTTTTTTTTTTTTTTTTTTTTGTGTGAAAATGGTGCTGATCATTAAGTAAGGGGCCAAAAGCCTTTATTTTTTACTGAACCGTACTGAATCAGTTTGAAATGTATCGTATCAAATTGTATTGTTTTGTTGATGCATATAGTATCATGGCCTATGTATCAAGGTATGTATAGCATCAGCAACTTCTTAATGATACCCAGCCCTGAAGCATGAGTGCTAGCCACTCAGCCACCAAGCTGCCAACTGCACCATAGACGTGTTGTTTATATGGACATGTCGTTTATACAGTCTATGAGCAGCAATGTAAAAAAAAAAAAAAGTTTAATCATGAGACAAAGATCGTGCTCATGTTCTAGAATTTGATTATGTCTGATGGAGGGCAGGAGCCTGTATAACTCTATGGAAAATCCACTGTTATTGAAAGAAATCTCCAAATTTATATCCACAAATGTTGAACCTTGCTGAGACTGACAACAATCTCCTCCTTGGTCCAATTTGGTCCATTAGGTCTTCTGATTCTTATGTACAGACCTCTGTTTGTATCATACCTTGACAGTTTGGGCTGCATTCTGTGCCTCCCTCCATTTGCTCACCACGTTAAGTCCCTTTCAGAGCACTATCACCACAGTCAGCGTGTATCCAGCTAATGAAGCTACTGCACATCACATAAGGTTTGTCAAGTTGCTGTGTATAGTTTTGTATCATGTTTTTGTATATTTATGGAGAATTGTTGTGTGGGAGCATGGATGACGTAGGGTTGTGGGCTGAGCATTGCACAGAATCTTACAGCTAACCATAAGGAGGGTCCGAATAGGCTCTGGGAGAGATTGCTAAAATATTTAAACATGCATGGATGACATCTAAAACTTCTTCAGATATGTTTGCTTTCTACCATGTTGTAACATGGTAGAAAGCAAAAATAAAAAAAAAGGTTTTGCATAACACCCCCTCTTTAAATCAGCTGACAGACACGTTACAGCAACATCACTGCCACTTGTGAGGGAGGTGGCAGAGGGAAGGCCATACTGTCAAGGTATGAAATGAAATGGTCTGTACATGACAAACTAAAGTACGTATCTCCTCTTTGATGTTAAATTCAGATGATGTTGGACATGTGGACACAGTAATATCTTTAGGCTCAGACAGGCTGGTTTATGATGCTAGCAGAGAAACTAGCTAAACGTGCCGGGTCCAACTTCGCACTCTCCTTACATCAGGCCCGAATATTAATGTGGGTGGACAGATAAGCAGCCATGACAATTAGGTGGTGGGCCAAGGGCGTCTATCTGCTTTCTTTCTGAGCTCTAAGTTAAGTTCAGCAAAGAGTTAAGTTCTTTTCCCCTCCACAGCCCTCTAATCATGAGACCAGAGTACTGCACAGTCAAATCTGTCATGCGTGTTTCACACATAGAATCACAGTAAAGCAGACAGGCTGAGGTCCCTTACAAGTAAAGCAGTCAATGGGGCCATTATGAAAAATAGACCATATTATAGAAGTGCTCCCTCATCAATGTCTTACTCAAAGTTGATTTGGGGTAATTCATGCATGTTTGAGTAATCCTGCATTGCCCTGTGTTTGAGACATGAATTCTCATTAAATGTCTGTTTTCACCTACCCCCTATCCCTGCCCACATGATTATTTAAACAATTGTGACTCTAGATCATACATTTTGGGTTCAAAGTGTCACTTTTGTCAATAATATAAACACGTAAATGAAAATCGTCTGCTTGTTAAGTTAAGATACCACTATGAGGAGGCGGGGCTTCTCAGTTCTCCAATTTTGAACACAAAGTCAATGGACCTGTTTCTATTGTTCCTGATTTTTACTGTCTTAAAAATGTGAAAAAACAGAAGTAGTTTAGTCTAAACGGTTTGCAGTGGTCCAAAGTTACTCCTCACTTACCTTATGCATTCTGAGCATCCTAATTATTCACTGCAGAGTTTATAAGCACTTTTCACAACTTTCACTAGCATGCTAAGTAGCATCCTAACTAGCACGGACACTTCCTGATTCTCAGACAAATGCTTTATAATTAGATGCAGAAAGTATGCAGCAAACTTATTTTGACATCAAAAGCTGCTTATACAATATATCTGTACTGGGGTAAGACACATTTTGCTCAAATACATGGGGGAAAAATCTGATACAGGCCCTTTAAGCAGTTTAGATCAATATTGTGATTTAAAATGAACAATATGTGAAAACATTATGAGTTTTATTCGAAATACCCATTATGACAACACAACAATCAGCATGCATCCTGCTAATGAAACTACTGCACATCACATAGATTTGTTAAGTTGCTGTGTATAGTTTTGTATCATGTTTTTGTATATGTATGGAGAATTGTCATGTGAGAGCATGGATGATGTAGGCTTGTGGGCTGAGCATTGCATAGAATCTTACAGCTGACCATAAGGAGGTTTCGAATAGGGCCTGGGAGAGATTGCTAAAATACTTAAACATGCATGGATGACATAAAAATAAAAAAAACTAAATCTAAAGTTTCTGATGAGGGAACAGCATTATAACATGGTAGAAACCTAAAAAAAAAAGCTTAAATTATGATTTGGCCCCCTCCTTTCTCCCTATCCCCCCCAGCCCCCTCCTCCTCTGTCCCACATGAAGACATCACTTGTGTCTGGACCCTTAAAACACATCTCAGTGGGCTTCACAGGGCTCCCACAGAGCTGACCTCTGACCTCTCCCCCTCGCCTGGACCGCCGCTCACCCTTGTCCTCCAGCCCGCTGGGTGACCCCTCCTTTGTGCGGGCTGGGGAGCATGTCTGGACCCCTCCCCACTGCGGGCTGAGAGACTGGGGACAAAAGGGGCGCGTCGAGAAGGAGGACCTGGGACAATGGAGATAATGGTGTGGGCGTGGTCAGTGTAAACAAGCCACACCCACTTGTTTGGCAGCGTACTCAAACATTGAGATGACATTGTCATTTTATAGTGCTGACATCTTGGAGACTGATGCTTCTAATCATATGTTGTTGTTGTTGTTTTTTTGTTGTTTTTTTTACAAATTCACAAAATCAAGATCAAAACAGTTTAATACAAGTTGCCAGAATTTCAGAGTTTACAAGGAAGAAAAACATATTTTAAAAAATTATATTGAACTATGTTTTTTAAAGGGTCACGGTCACATTTTTATATAGGACTTTTCCACCCTCAAGGCACTCAAAGCACTTAACATGAGAGCTATCTCCATGAAGACAAGAAGTGACGCCTCCAAGCCAAGTTACAGGTTAGATCTGTGGATCTCACAGTAAAAATGCATGTTTTCAAGGTATTTTTAATGTTTTAATAATAAATAATTATGAATAAAAGCATGATAACTTTAACTTGTTTTGCATACTGCTGTCACTGTTTTTAGAATGCTATGATGTTGCACCAAAACACTTGTTTGAGCGGCCAGTCCCTTCTACATCCTGTTTGAATCTAGAAGGGTCTAGAATTAGACCATAGAGCGTGACACACCTAACTTGGGACGGTCCAAACAATTTGTTTCACGTGTCCCTCAAATGCCGATGGCATCTCCTCTCCAAAACTCTTGTATCATTCAGAACAAAATACCTGAGATAAGAGTTTGGTGCTTTGATTGTTGATTCTGCAGAAATTTGCACTGTTTGTCTATCTCATTTAAGCCGCCATGTTTGTTTTGATACGGACGGACCTTCTCTCTGATTGGTTAATCCGCCTGTCACTCATCTAAAATTGGGGAGACAGGATATGGTTCCAGACCCACTCGTTTTTGTCTAAGCCTGCATGTGGTTCTGGCTGGACAGGTAACCAAGACATGTAAAGGTAAAGCTCTGATGTACAACTGCTTCAAAAACAGAAAGAATAAATACATTTTATAGACAAAACCAAATTAAACCAGAAAATCACTTTACCTGCTGTTTATCCTGTTCATATGCTGCACTGTACATAATCATAGAGCAACTTACTGTACTGAACAGTGCTATAGACCTTTATTTTAGTTTATTATATTTGCACAGTGTTGCATTTAAGTCTATTTCTATTCTCTAGCTCTTCTTAAACTGTGCGTTGTGACCAAATAAAGGTTCTCTTATGTTATTCACTGTCACACCTTCAGACTCCTCCACAGACCTACATCTAACAGGGCCTATACAGTAGTAGTAGTAATAATAATAATAATAATAATAATGATCATCATCATCATCATCATCATCACTTTATACAGCCCCTTTAAAAAGCAGAGTTTACAAAGTGCTTCAGAACAAAGTAAAAAACACAACACACACCCAGCAGATAAAAACATAGAAATTCAAAGAAAAGATGCACACATAAAAATAGGAAACAATTCATAAAAAGGCCTGACAGTAAAAGTGAGTTTTAAGAAGTGATTTAAAAGATGACACTGATGGTGCAAGCCTTATCTCCCCAGGCAGGTCATTCCAAAGCTGATGCGCCTGGACCGAGAAGACTCCATCACCTTTTGTCCAGAACCTCGACTTTGGAGGAGCTAACAGAGACCTGCCTGAGGATCTAAGGCTGCGGGAGAACAGCTAAGGGGGACCTTCCTGACAATCTAAGGCTGCGGGAGGGCTCGTAAGGGGTTAAAAGTTGAAATGTAACTTGGTGCAAACTCAACGAGCTTTGAAAGTGATAAAAAAGTGTAAGTGTAAAATCTTTTCAATCTAAAACGCGCAGGCAGCCAGTGAAGGGAAGCTAAAACAGAGGTGATGTGTTGTCATTGATTAATGATGTGATTAAGTTGAAGGCACGAGGGAGTTTTATTATCAATGCTGGAGAGGACGGAGTTACAGCAGTCAAGTCTGGAGAAAATGAGAGCGTTGACAACTTTATGGAGATCGGGGGATTTTGGAAATAGTTGGGAGGTGGAGGAAGCAGAATTGGATGCTTTTCTTAATTTGATCTTGGAAAGTGAGTCAAAGTCAAAGAATACACTGAGATTTCTGGCAGTTATGATTCTGATTATGCTTCCTGTAAATTTCCCGGCTCTATGAGAGGTCTGGACTCAGCTCTCTCTCCACACAACACACGAAGACGAGGATTACCACTCACTTTAATCATCCTTACTGTGCAAACCCCGCCCCCTCGCTGTGATGTCACCGCTCACACACACACACAGGTGGATTATGGGAAGGCGGACAGGCGATACAGAGCTGACCCCATTTGTCTGCTCCTAGAGAGAGGGAGAGAGAGAATGGAGGACAGATTAAATTCAAACGGGCTATTTATAAATTTATTTGGCATTTTATTGCAATTTGAATTTAATTTTTGAATTGTTTTAGGACTTTTCATGCTTTGTCTTGATGTTCCCCATTTATCAATCTCCCTGTAGACAAGCAGGTGACAATAATTCTGTCCATATTGTTCCGCAAACAGTCTAACCTAGGTCTAAAGAAGGACTAAACCAGGTCTAAACCAGAACTAAACCAGGACTAGACTGGGTCTAAACCAGGGCCAAACCAGGACTAAACCAGAACTAAACCAGGACTAAACCAGTTCTAAATCAGAACGAAACCAGGACTAAACCAGGACTAAACCAGGTCTAAACCAGGGTTAAGCCAGGATTAAACCAAGTCTAAACCAGGTCTAAACCAGGACAATAGGCTGTACTCTCCCTCTGATCATGGTGTATAATAGGCTATAATACAATCCCATAATACTTTCTTTCTGTCCATATTGTTCCGTGCACAGTCTAACTCATGACTAAACCAGAGTTATACCAGGACTAAACTCTAAACCAGGACAGAACAAAGACCAAACCAGGTCTAAACCAGGTCTAAATCAGAACGAAACCATGTCTAAACTAGGACTGAACAAACACTAAGCCAGGTCTGAACCAGGGCTAAACCAGGACTAAACCAGAGCTAAACTAAGTCTAAACCAGGACTAAATCAGAGCTAAACCAGGTCTAAACCAGGACTGAACAAAGATTAAACCAGGTCTAAACCAGGACTAAACCAAAATTAAACCAGGTCTAAACCAGAACTAAACAAAGACTAAACCAGGTTTAAATCAGGTCTAACCCAGGACTAAACCAAGACTAAACCAGGACTAAACCAAGACCAAACCAGGTCTAAACCAGGACTAAACCAGGTCTAAACCAGGACTGAACAAAGACTAAACCAGGTCTAAATTAGGTCTAAACCATGTCTAAACCAGAACTAAACAAAGAGTAAACCAGGTCTAACAAAGGACTAAACCAGGTCTAAAATATAACTAAACTAGGTCTAACCCAGGACTAAACCAAGACTAAACCAAGACTAAACCAAAACTAAACTAGGAGGAAACAAGGTCTAAACCAGGACTAACCCAGGACAATAGGCTGTAGTCTCCTTCTGATGTAGGCTATCTAATACAATCCCATAATAGCCTCTTTCTGTCCATATTGTTCCGCGCATAGGGGCACTTACAATGGACCGAGTGAATGAGCCATGCACCTGCACTGTGACGTCTCCTACCTGTTGTACTCTGTATTTCCTGGAGGGCGGGGCTGCGAGTGCGCGTGCGTGTGTGCGTGTCTGTGTGTGCGCGCGCGCTCGAGTGTGTGTCAGTCTCCACAGAGCCTCGCGCCGGTCACAACCCTCACATGAAAGAGAGAGAGAGAGGAAGCAGAAAGCGACTGAACACTGTAGACAATTTACGCGCATTTCGTTCGCTTTTACGCATCATTTTGGACGTTGGAGCAGATAATTCGTCTTCTTTAGCGGGACACGGGGCAGCGACGCACGGGGCACGGAGCCAAGATACCACCGACACTCGCGTTTATTTCAAGTGCATAGCCTATCGTGGCACGGGCACTTTGGAGCACTTTATTATAGCGCGCAGGCTTGGAATCGAAATACCCCGAAAACCTATCACCAAACCCGAGTTATATCTACGCTTTTGTCGCTAGGACCATTCCCCTCTGTGGATACTATGAGCCCAGCGGATGTAAGAGCTGACTTGTGCCCGCTTTGTGCACACTAACCACAGGGTAAGGCAATAAGGACAACCGGAGAGAGAAGCGAGAACTAATCAGGTTTTGTGTTCAAGGACTGCGATAAAAAATAAATCAAAAAGAGGTTTTGTTTTGGATCTGAGGCGTTCACGGGTCAGCCAGGATGCGCGGTGGTTGCTGAACTCTTCCCCCCGGAGAAGAGGCGAGGATGACGGGACCGGTGGCCGCGTTGGTGTCGCTTCTCCTGGTTGTGTGCGGTGGTGGTCACCGTAGAGTCTCACGGGCGGCCAGCGTGGGGAGCGGGCAAGGAGGTGAGTGATGTGCCGGTGATGGGGTCCACATGCACACGCACATATCGGTCATCTGTGTGGGCATTGTTTATTCTGGTGGTTGTTTACGCACGTTTGAGAGGTTTCGTTATGGGAGATTGCAAGGACTAAACCAGGACAAAACCAGAACAAAACCAGGATTAAACCAGGGCTAAACCAGGGCTAAACCAGGACAAACCAGGGCTGAACTACAACAATTCCAAAATAAACACTGAACAAGATACAACCTGGTCTGATGGGTATGGGAGATTGTAAGAACTAAACACCGGACTAAAACAGGTATAAACTAGTACTAAACCAGGGCTAAACGAAGACTAAACCAGGACTAAATCAGGACTGAAGCAATCAGTCATAACTAGGTCAGTACCAGGACTCAACCTGGTTCAACCTGTACTCAACCATAGATGACTTAATCAGGACTAAAGCAGACTTAAAGCAGGTCTAAACCAGGACTAAACCAGAATTAAACCAGGTATAAATCAGATATAAACTTGGACTGAACCAGGTCTAAACCAGGACTAAACCATGTATAAACCAGGACTCAAGCAAGACTAAACCAAGACTAAACCATATATAAACCATGTATAAACCAGGACTGTGATGCGATACTGCTCTGTCAAAACAAACCTGGATTACATCAGGACTACACCAGGACTAAACCAGCACTAGACCGGGACCCAACCAAGTTCTACAGTAGAGGTGCTGTCATTGTTGTAAGTCATGAGTTTACTTTGTTTACTGTAGGAGGTTGTGTTGACTCTAGAGTTGGTTCAAATTTTAGATGGAGAGCAAGTAATTTATGGGTCAGTTTGTAAACTCCACTATACTAGGACTGCAACATTTTGGGAAAAAAGCTAATTCTAATTTTTTTTTGTAAGTATTGTGATTAGATTTGAGACATATGTTTACAAATTAGGATTCTGTTCAGAGTGCACATATGGTATTTAGTTCTTTGCAGAAGACATTCTACTGTCTAAATAACTACACCTTGCTGTTGCAGAATTATGCCAACTCAAATTGTAATTTTGATTCGATCGTGATTAATTGTGCAGCTCAGCTATATGCTGCACTTTCTTTTGGATGTTGGATGGTCTGTAATTTTATTTAAAGAGGGAGTATTATGCAAAATCGATTTTGTTGAGCTTTCTACCATGTTATGTTGTCATGCCTGAAGAGGTTTTAGATGTCATCCATGCATTTTTGAGTATTTTAGCTATCTCTCCTGGGCCCTATTCGACCCCACCTTACGGTTAGTTGTAAGATTCTGTGCAATGCTCAGCCCACAAGTCTACGTCATCCATGTCCATGGACAATTCTGCATAAATATGCAAAAAACATCATACAAAACTGTACACAGCAACTTGACAAACCTAATGCGATGTGCAGTAGTTTCATTAGTGACTTCGCGCAGGGAGCAAAGTCTCAGAGCGTCAAAAAAAAAAAACAAACGTGAAACTTTTACAACATGTTGATATGTTGTTTTCAGCAAATATAGCATTTTCAAAACAACATGGCTATCTAAATATGTTATGTGTTAGCAGTTAATACACCACAGAAGTAAAATACCCCTTCTTTAACATTTGAGAGAAGAATGAAATCTGAAATTTAGATTTTTCTCTCTATTATATACTGTAATATTATTTTATGTTTCATGCTGGCACTTGTTTGTCACTAGGACAGAAAACTCAGAAACTGAGTTGAACTTTCTGCAGTTTTTTGTTTCATGTGCATAGGCTCAGTAATTACAGAGATATTAACCATAAACCAGGTTAACTCATCTGGAACTAAAGGTGGGTAATACTGTCTGCAAAATAAAATAGAAATGATCATAGAATATTGTTTTGCAAAAATGTTCCACAGTGTCATCATTCAACAATTTAATAAGATGGATATTTCTGAACTTCCATGTTAAATCAGTGAGTTCACTTTTTGTGCAATACTTGAACTCCTCCTTGCTGCAAATGATGTTTCTTTTAGCAGTGGACTAGTCAAAGCATTATTTCTTGTACAATGGGACTTTTACATTGTTATTAAGGTGTAACTCTGGTGAATAAAGGCTTCTAACTAGAGAATATAAAGTGTATCATTTATAAATCAGATATTGTTTTTCTTTTAATTTTGATATAATAATGCCATTGTCTTTGTTATAAAAATGTCTTTTCGTGTGCGTTTTAGAGTCTGTATAGTCCAGATACACAGATTACAATGATCAAAATATGATTATTACTATATTTTTTTCATTCTGAAATTTTGCATTCATATTTTTGCACGTTTCTGATAGACACCAAACATATGATCTGATGATTACTATCTACATAAGCCATAAAGATAATGACTTGATGAATGTCTGTATGACGAGTATCTGGTAGTGTTTGGTAGTATTTGGTTATATCTGGTAGTGTTTGGGTTATATATGGTAGTGTTTGGTCATATCCGGTAGTGTTTGGGTTATATATGGTAGTGTTTTGGTTATATCTGGTAGTGTTTGGGTTATGTATGGTAGTGTTTTGGTTATATCTGGTAGTGTTTGGGCTTCTATCTCCGGTACAGTGCACATACAGGTCAAACTATCAGGTGTGCTGTAGAGTAGTCATTAAGCCTCTCTCAGTCTGAACAGTGTATCATCATCATCAGAGCTGGCCAAACAGTGGTGTGTTCAGGTGCAGGAGGATTTTACAGCGCTGCACAGGGCTTTCAAGTGCTCAAAGCTTATTGACTCTTCTATGTGTGTGAGAGAGAGAGAGAGAGAGAAAAAGAGGGAGGGGTTTGATTTGATTTTTTATGTATGTATTTATTTTGTAATGTATTTTATTTTATTGTGTAAAAATAAGTTTCAATTAGATATTTTAACCTAACTTTGTCTAGCCCAAATAATGTTGTGTCAGGGTCCTCTCTCTCTCTGTTCTTCTCCTCTCCTCTCATTCTCTTTATACCTCTCTCTGTCTCCCATCCTCACTGTCTTACTCACTCTCTCCCCTCTCTTTCTCTTACGCTCCCTTCTCTCCCATCTGTCTTCTCTCTTTTCTTTGCCCTCTCTCTGTCTCCCATCCCTCCCCCTTCTCAATTTTTCTCTCTCTCCACCACCCCCTCACCTCTCTCTCTACCTTCCTTCTCTCACTGTGCCCCGTCCCTCTCCCCATCTCACTTTCTCTCTCTTTCTCTCAG
>KN484623.1:17770-30185 GCA_000787095.1 Periophthalmodon schlosseri
CCTCTCCTCTCTCTTTTTCTTTCTCTTTCTTTCATCTCCTCCTTTCTCTCTCCCACCCCCTGTCCTCCTTCCTTTTCCCTCACTCTATAACTCTCTTTCTTTGTCCTTCTCTCATCTCTTCCGCTCTCGTCTCTCCCCCCCCTTTTTTTTCCCTCTCTCACTTCTACCACTCTCCTATCTCTCTTGCTTTCTCTCTCTCTCACCTCTATCACTGTCCTCTCTCTCTTTCTTTCTCCCTCTCTCACCTCTTCCACTCTCCTCTCATTCCTCCCTCTTTTCCTCCATCACTCCACCTGTTCTCTTCTCTCTTCTCTCAGTTGCAGACATGTTTTTCTCTGTACCTGCCTCTCTCTTTCTCCCTCTTTCTCTCCTCCCTCCCTCCTTCACTCCACCTCTCTCTCTTCCCACAAGTGCCAGACGTACCCCCCCCTTTCTCTTTCTCCCTCACGCCCTCTCTTTCTCTCTCTCCCCCTCGCCTTCTTCTCTTCCTCTCTCAGGTGCCAGACGTGTTGTGTCTCTGTCTGGGCACAAACACAGTCATTACACTCTACAGCAGCTCTGTTTAAAGACACACAAACACATACACACACTGACCGGATGAGAACCATGTAGAAACAACAACAATTGTCCAATCAGGAGGATAGTGGGATGAGAACCATGTAGAGACAACTGCAATTGTCCAATCAGGTGCAACCATATAGCAACAACTGTCCTGGACACTGTGATTGTCCAATCAGAAGTATAATTGGATGAGAACCATGTAGAAACAACTACAATTGTCCAATCACGGGCATAGTTGGATGAGAATTATGTAGAAACAACTGCCAGAGATGCTATAATTGTCTAGTGTGGAAGCATAGTTGGATGGGAACCATGTAAAAACAAGAGCTATGCCAGTAACTAAATGAGGCTTTAGCTACACTGTCTT
This sequence comes from Periophthalmodon schlosseri, assembly GCA_000787095.1. Lineage (NCBI taxonomy): Eukaryota > Metazoa > Chordata > Actinopteri > Gobiiformes > Gobiidae > Periophthalmodon > Periophthalmodon schlosseri. The sequence continues at coordinate 18,699 of KN484623.1, forward strand.
TGTTGTGATGATGTTTACAGCGACATAAGCTCCCATTGGGCACCGCAGTTTTCTGACACAGAAGTCAGCAGACTTGTTTCTTTTATTAAGTCATTTTAGATGAATATTGCCATTTAAAATGTCCAAAGTATAACATAATGATCCGCAGGTTACGTCTTCTTTAAGTTACACAACACATTTGACCAAGTTGTTGAAAAGACTAAATATAAAAATAAATTGGTTAAAAAAAATAAAATAAAGACAAACAGTGAGTTAACATCAAGCCCTTTGAAATTGGATTAGTGTCTCAGATGCCCTTCCACACTCTCCTGGTTGCCGTGGTTGTTGTTGTGATGGTGGTGGGAGGCAGGGCTGGCTCCAGAACAAGCCCCCTCTTTGTGTCCTTTCCTTGGGTCATCTCCTCTTCTGCACGGGGTACTTCTGGATCAGACAGTTCCATGGAGCAGATCAGAGAGAGAAGACATCCATCAGAGAGGACAGAGAGAAGACAGAGAGAACAGAGAGGACAGAGAGAGGACAGAGGGCACAGAGAGAGGACAGAGAGAACAGAGAGAGGACAGAGGACAGAGAGAGGACAGGGAGAGGAGAGAGAGCACAGAGAGAGGACAGAGAGGACACAGACAGAACAGAGAGAGGACAGAGAGATTAGAGAGAGGACAAAGAGAGAACAGAGAGAGGACAGAGAGAACAGAGAGAGGACAGAGGGAATAGAGAGAGGACAAAGAGAGGACAGAGAGGACAGAGAGAGGACAGAGAGGAGAAAGACGACAGAGAGAACAGAGAGGACAGAGAGAGGACAGAGAGAACAGAGAGGACAGAGAGAGGACAGACAGGAAAAAAGAGGAAAGAGAGGACAGAGAAGAGACATCAGGATTACACAAGGACGTCTTTGACTGGGAAGGAGGACAATGACACTCACACAACTCCTCTGTATTCTCATGTCAAATGGTGCAACAGACCAGATGTTTATAGTCTGTTTTTGGGGTTAGGAAGTGAAGATGTCTGCTCCTTTTTAGGGACATATTTGGAATGAGATTTTGTATGTTCAGAGCTGGGAAGGACATAATATTGTACTTTTCACAGAATAGTTTTCAGACCTCAAACTTTTGCTTGCACATCAGTAACATATTATACAGTGTATCTGTACTCTTACTTAAGTAATATATTGTATACTGTAACAGTACACTTACAGTACTCTTACTAGTAAAAGTCTGGGTTAGTCTTACCACTGTGAGTAAGTCTACAAGTGACAAAAGCTTTATGTTGACAATATGAAATGATTTGAACAGTTGTGTTTCTTGCACCGCTCCTTCAGATATGATTTCATTTGTTAAAGGTGCACTTTTTTCTGGTGAAGGGTCTGCCACCTGCTTGTTTCCATGGAACTAAAGAAGCTCCTTGGATGAGCGGTGAAATGTCCTCACTCTAAAACTTTTGTCCAGTTGACAGAATTTTCTTTTGCTATAGATACTACCTGGTGGACTGAGGGATTACAGTTTCCTGAAATACTTTTTTAACTTACTTGAGTCATTTCTTGTACTCTAGTTGGTACTTCTACTTATATATATTACTATATTTACTTGTAAGTAACTGTACTGTATTACTTCTTCTGCAGATTGATACTGTTTACCCCCTGGTGCAGTGAGGGGGAACCAATAGTGGGTTGCGTCACAGTTCATGACCTGGACTGGTTCCATGGCTAACGGCTAACGCTCTACCCGCTCCTCGGCTTTCTGCTCTGGGCTACAGTCTGACCACCACAGGATCCCTCCTCCCCTCCTCCTGTCCCTCCTCTTGTTCCTGTATAGTGTGAGGACATGGGTAGGAGGTTGGCAGAGGGACAGAGGAAAGAGAGAGAGAGAGAAAGAGAGAGAGGGGAGGTAGAAAGTGGAGAGGGGAGAGGGGGACTATGCTATGCTGATTTTGACTAAACTACGCTATAGAAAAAGAGAACTTACATGGATAGCATAGAGCCAGTAGTTTAGTTCAGACTGGCATTTACAGAACTAAACACTAATTTCACTTTTTTGCCTCTAAACTGTTTATATGTTTTTTGAATAGCATTGTCAATTGTCCGTAGTCCGGCAATTTTAGTCCAAATTAAATAAATTTGCAGCTTTTTGTTCAAAAACAGTCAAAACGGAGTGTGTGCTGCCTCCAGTGGCCACTGCAATTTCAAGTACTACGTGACATCACAAAGGACTGCCCTGATTAAAGCTAGATGTTTCTGATTACAAACACCTGGCTGCAGGGGCGGAGTTTGAAGTATGGATACCTGTTAGACCAACCACACCGTTCCTCAATACACACAATGAGACGAACTCATTAACAAAATAAAACTAAAAAAAGGTCAAATGTTTGCCAGTAAATATAACATTTTGTTTTTATCAACTTGGTAGATTGTGTAGGGGAGTCTGGTGATTTTTCCCCAGGAAACTTCTAAACAAATGATTTGTTCTTTGCTGCATTCTGGTGCATTTTATGTCTCATATTTATAACTAGTAACCTACAAAATGATCTATATAATGACTCATCTTCCGTTTCCTTGAAACATGAGGTGGGGATTTGCACTAGACTAGAACACCATAATAAAAAAGACTACCTTTTGACTTTAAATATTGTACACTGTTTTGTTGTTAAAATGCCCCACAGCCCCACAGTTTCTCTGCTTTAGTAAATACCATTTAATTAAGTATAAACTTAATTAATAACACAGTTTTCTCAATCAAAGTGCAAAGAACCAGAAGCTTTAAAGAGCCACATGTGGCTCTTTAGACAGCGGTTGCAGACCTCTGTGTTATGTAAGTGTGGTCAATGAACATATAACTATACTGTTATAGGGTTATCATGGAATCATGGCCTGTGTATGTAGTCAGACTTGTTTCAATTCAAGCTGTATATAGGAAAGAGTTGTAGCCTTGGGTGGCCTGGCTGGAGTATTTCAGTGTGAAAAGGAGTTGTTGATGGGATTCCCAGTGATCCATGGGTCAGAACATCCCGACAGCAGGTGGGGGAGGAGGAGCGGGGCCTGATGGAGAGCTCGGGTGGCTGGGTGCATGTGTGTGAATGCGGTTTGATCAGAATACTGCGGTGTCTGCTGCACTGCTGCTGTAGAGACTCGTAAAAGTGTCTGGCCCAATGACACGTGGGTAATGAGGGAACCAAGGTGGGAGGCAAACCACAGGCCAAAGACAGTACTAAAGAACTGTACTGGATAAAGTAGGGCTGAATGATTTGGGAAAAATATTTTATTGTGATTTTTCTGACAAACTTTGGGATTGTGATTAGATTTGTGATTTATGTTTTAATCATAGTATTCTGTTCAAAATTCACATTTTAAACAAACAAACTAATACAAGAATCACATTTCAGAACATCTACACTACAGGGTTAAGGAATTTATGCAGAATAAGACTGGAGATTTTGTTGTTTGTAGAGATGGTGCTTCAGAAATGTTTGTAATGTCTGTGTAATCTCTCAGTCGTCCAAGTAATTTTCATTGCAATCCACCTATCTAAAAGTCATTGGATTGATTCCTGCTCAGACTGTTGTGTCCTTGGGCAAGACAGTTCCATTGCTAAAACATCTCACCAGAAAAATGACATGAAGCTAGGGCCGTAGTCATCTAAATAAATTGTTGGTGGACTAAAGACATGTGCTGCCGATTGGTTAGTTGACTAAAAAGGGGACGTGACAAAAGCTCTCAAAACTGTTACGTATCTCTGACCCACACTGCACTCACAAGACTATAACTGCACCAGTTCATGCAAAGACTACTATTAGTACTAGGAAACAATGTATTTATAAAAAGGCTCAACCAAGACAATTAGAGGTGCGTTTTAGTCACGATAGTAGGGATGCACAGATATTAACAGGGACTGAGAATGGCATTTTTGCCAAAAAAAACCCACAGTTAACTTATGATAAAATTCATCCAATTGTGTTATGTAATTGTTATTTATACTGAACAGCTTTGTATGAATTAAAGTTCAAACATTATGAGACGCTAAAAGGCCCAACGAGGACATCGGCTGAACCGATATCATAGGGACCGATATCCGATCCAGGAAATTGAGCCAATATCCGATACCAGTATCTGTATTGGTGCATCCCTATTCCTTAGTATTGAAATCGAGTTTGGAATTTTAGTATCATGACACTACTTGCAGAAAACTCTCTAGCTTATAACTTATGACATTTGCATCTAACAAAGGCACAGTGGGTTTATCACATCAGAGCTGTTGCCAAGTGGAGCACTGGAGTCTGAATAGTGCGTCATACATGGAGCCTTTTCCAGTGACGTGTATGCAGATCAGTGTATGTGTGTGCATGTGTGTGCGCGCGTGTGTGTGTGAGCAGAGGACCCAGAGGAGGGGGTCTCCTGGGGGCCACTTCAGATGATTGGAGATAGATTTTGGATTGATTGGTTTCTCTCTGTCTCACAAGACTGGAGGAGATGCTGTTACAATCAAGGAGCTGTATGTAGTCTGCCCTCTTACAATTTTAAAACGTTACTACAATCACAACTGAATCTGGGTTGCCAGTGTCTTAACCTGCAGATAGAAGACACATACAAGTTTTTTCTTTTTCTTATTTTTCTCAAGTTTTTCTCATTCTCAGTACATGGATAGGAGGTTCTGAGCTTTCATGTGAAATTCAGAATTCATTAACTGAGCCGCCGTGGCTGCACTAGCACTGATTAATGATTGGTTGCAGGTCCTGGGGTTTAGGTAATGACTATTCAGATCAGAGACAGTTGTTTTAAGTTTGAGAAACAAAACACCAATTTATAACTTGGACAACTTGACCATCATGTCCAGTGTTTTTGTAATTAAAGGTACTGTTTTACACAGAATTGACTTTTGTGAGCTTTAAGCCATGTTAGAATGTTGATACCTCATCAAAAACACACCTGGAGCTGTGATTTGTTTCATTCACACATGTTTGAGTAACCCTTTATTATTAGTTTGTCTACATATGTTTTCAGTTTGAGAGAAGAACTCCTAACTCCTAAATATGCAGGGTTTATGTGTTAATCAAGTGGGAATGAAACAAAACACAACTCCAGGTATGTTTTTGATGAGGAAACAAAAACAGCGTAATGTGGGCCCTTTAAGAATACATCTGAATACAATTGCTATCAGTAAAAGCTATATTTGATTGAACCGTGTTTACGTAGCTGGGGACAAAGTTAGGTCATGTTTATAGAATTTAAAATCAAAATCTCACATATAGTTCCTTTAAAGGTGCATTACGCAACTTTTCTGGTAATGGGTTTGCTATGAGCTTGTCTCCATAGAGATGCTATTGCTTTGCCTGGCATGTTACACAGTATGGCATCTAACTCTATGTTGCATTTCTTCAATAGGTCCTACTATAATTTATTAAATTACAAGTATTTTAACAGCTCAAAGAATACCTTGAAAAACATGCATACTTACTGTGAGTGGGGTTGCCTCTCCACAGATCTAACTTTAAAATGTATTGTGAATTGAATCCCAATCACAAAACTTGTCAGGAAAACCAGTCTATTATAACATATTTTCCTTAAGTCTATACTCATGAGAGAACGGCAGATCACGGTCTCCTCTGAGTGCACAGACGTAACATTGTTGTTAGCATGTATGACATTAGCATCAGGCTCATGTGCATAACTGAGCACGCTCCCACAGTGTTTACTCAGGCCCCGCCCACACCACGGAGGTCAGGGCTCAAAGGTCACATACACTACGCATTCTCAGGCACATTCTCCAGAAGCTCTAATGCAGTACGTTTTTGAAACAATACTGGATTTCAAACTGTAGTTTTAGGCACCACTTTATAATAATTACACCTTAATAAAGCATGAACAAAGATTTAATTCATAATAAACAGTTTAAGCAGATTCAGGCTAAATAACTACTTAATCAATGAGTTGTAGGTCATTAATTGAAGGAGCTGTACCTGATTTTTACTGTCTTAAAAATGTGAAAAACAGAAGTAGTTCATTTTCAACTTTTTGCAGTGGTCCAAAGTTATTCCTCACCTCACCTCATTCCTTACCTTGTGCATTCTAAGCACAACTTTGCCTTCAAGGTAAACCTAACAACAACTTGCATGCTAACAGTGTACTTCCTGATTCTCTGACAATACAACACTTTATATATAAATGCATGCAGCAATTTCTACATTAAGAGCTGCTTACACATATGTCTGTACTGTGGTAAAACAGATTTGACTCAAATACACAGAACAACATTCAGTAGAGCCTCTTGGTTCTTAAGCCTGAATCATTCTTAATAAGCTCTTTGTTCATTCTGAGTGCTTTACTGAGGTATGAATAAGTATAAAGTGTTACACTGTTGTATAGGAGATATTTGTACTTTTATTGAAGTACTCCAGATTTGTTCAGATTTTCATGCACTGAAACACAATCTGTATTTTTCTTCTTTTTTTTTTGGATGGTAAATATCACAGCAGTAATAGAAGTATATGTTTGGCCTATGTCCCCAAAATATCCCCTTTGTTGTACAATCACATGTTGTTTACTCGCAGTTTCCCACATCCCTCACACAAAGCACCTGACCCCACGCGCTCTGGCCCCCGGCTCCTGTTTAGCCCCTGACTCCTGTTGAGTGTTGACACAGACAATAGAGCCTGTTACTGTATCTGTTACAGGCCTACATCTGCACTCAGGTTGGAGGTTTGGGTTCTGGGGTTGTTTTGTTCTTAAACAAAACAAAATTACTCAAACTTTTGTCCACTGTATTCGCGGTGGTAACACACAGGGTCTGTTATAGTTTGGTCTTTGGTGAACTTTTTACTTTACATTTATTAGTGCTGTAGTTGTTTTAAGAAATTCTTGGTGGACTAAAAACATGTACTGCTGATCAATTAGTGGAATAAAAAGGGGACGTGGCTAAAGCTCTCAAAACTATTATCTAGCTCTATGTATCTGACCCAAACTGCGCTCACAAGACTACACCTGCATGGGAGTTCATGCAAAAACAAATATGATTCCCACCCCCCTTTGAAGTTAGCAGCTATTGTTTTTAGCCTCATTTGTGTGTCAGCACACTTATACATTAAGTTTTAAAAGGCGTATAAAAGTCTCTGTGTGTTTACAGGTGTAGTAAGGGAGGTCACATTCCCCGGGCTCTCCTGGTGCACCTGGAGAACCGGTTGAGGTGGTCAAACAGGCACTGCATGGTAAACACAAGAGTTCACTCAGAAGTATGAGTCGGCAGTATTCTGATCACATTGTCAGGTGTTCTTGTTTGATTTGAATTGTTTTGTTTTGTTTTTTTTTAGATTGATGAAATTTTACAATAATGTTTAAAGGCGATTATCCAATCAGAAAGCAGAATGAGCCTCACATGAGTCTCTCATTTGGGTTGTCAGTTTCAATGCTGAAATCCAGTTGGTTTAAACCTAAAACACTCTGATCTGAATGGTCACTACCTAAACCCCAGCACCTGCAGCCAATCATTAATCAGCGCTAGTGCAGCCTCTGCAGCTCAGTGAGTGAATTCTGGAGGTTCTAAGCTTTCACATGAGGCTTGGCCTGGCAACCCAGGTTCAGTTGTGTTAGTGCCTTTTTAAAAACTGTAAGAGCACAGGCTACATACAGCTCCTTTAATGAGACCATCATATCCCTGAGCAGTATGTGTCCTGTGTATGTCAGCATAAGTTACAGAAGCTAGAATGATGCATGTAGCACTCTGGAATAGCCTTTTTCTCCCAAAAGCAATGGTCAGGATTTCTGCTAAGATAAATTCAATAGCTTGTGTTCCTTTGTGTTTTGAATTCATCTCTGCGCAAGGTGAGGTGCATTTAGGCAACAAGTCATAAGACATGACAACTGAACCGAAGTTTTAGAGGACAGAGACATCAGTCCTATCACTGTGTAAGAGGAGAGGGACGTGAGATCTGATTGGTAGAGTTTGTCTCCCGAGGTTTGAGGGTCATGTGACCAGAGGAGCTCATCAGGGAGAGTGCTTTTACAGCTCAGAGAGAGAGAGAGAGAGAGAGAAGGAGAGGGGAGGGAGATAGGGAGGGAGAGACTGAGAGAGGGAGGAGGGAGAGAGAGAGAGGAGCTCATCAGGGATAGTGCTTCCACAGCTCAGTGAGAGGGGGAGACAGCGAGAGATTGGTGAAGGGGAGAGAGGAGATAGAGAAAGACAGAGGGGGTGGGGGGTGGGGAGAGAGATATACAGGAGAGAGGGGGAGAGATAGGAAGGGGGGAAGAAAGAGACCAGATGAGCTCACCAGGAAAAGTGCTGCTACTGGCCAGAGTGAACCAGGAGAGAGCGAGGGTGGGGAGAGAAAGAGAGGAGTTAAGTCGAGAGTAAGGGGAGAGTGAGAGGGAAGAGAGGAAGAGAGAAAGATGGGGGATGGGGGGAAGACAGAGTGTTCCTATAAGGTAAGAGAGAGAGAGAGAAAGGGAGAAAGAGAAGGGGGAGAGAATGGAAGGAGAGACAGATGGTGCGAGAGAAAGATAAAAAGAGAGGAGGGAGAGAGGGGGGAGAAAGCAAGAGACCAGAGGAGCTCATCATACAGAGTGCTCCTCAGCTCAGAGTGAATAGGCCAGTATGCTGGCCTTTCCACAGAGGGGTAAGAGCTCTGTTTGATTTCAATCATGTTACAATCCACCATCAATGAATCTCTCAAAGCCTGTCCAAAACACATTTTTAATCAAATAAAGGTTGAAATATGGAGACTGAAGGCTTCAGAATATTTATGAATAAATGTATTATTGATGAAAATTAGAAATGATTCTTTTTGGCCGTTTTGATTTAATAATGCCAGTCTTTTTTATGTCTTTTTGTTTGTGTTTTAGAGTCTGCACAGTACAGATAATGATTATGATTATGAAAATACAACTATGATATTTTTTGTATTAGTCAATTAACCTAGCCAGGAGTATGCTGTGTCCACAGACAGGCCATTATTTAAATAGGAAGTAAGCACAGATACGCTTCGTCTCCAATTCAATTTCTGTTGAAAAACTGTCGCCCCTCTCTCTGTAACTGCTGCTGTCAGGCTCATCATTTTCATCTTAAAATTTTTATATAAACCCGCTTTACATGATCCTGGTGTTTTTATTTTGCTATTTTCTCTGTAAATCAAGATATGAACATTAATAACAGACCAATGAGGCGTGTTCTTTCCCCCAAGGTTCTTTCCGCTCCGGCTAGTGCTAGCAACAGGTTTGATTGACAGCGGTGCAGGCAGGAAGGGCCATTACCTTCAACAGCCGTGCTCCGGATTGGCTCTTTGGCTGCTATGATGCACGTGCTCAGAATTCCACATACGGAACTCGGCCCCAAATTCGCCTCTATAACTGCTCTAGCCTTGATGAGCTTCATTTGACTGGAGCCAGACGCTATGGGTGACATCACACTCCCTTAGTCCACTTCTTTATACAGTCTATGGCTCTCTCGTACATAAGTCAGTGTAAAGCCTCATTCATCCAGCAGTGGTCCAAGGTAGAAAAGATTGAAGGTCACTAGGATCCTATGTTGCTTCAAACCAGTACTATCAAATTGAAAATAGTTTCTTTAATTCAGTTGTGGTTGAGGCAAGACACTGCAGACAAAAAGGAAAAAATATTACATTTAAAGATACCAATTAAAGTAGGCATTCGGTATATGTAAAAATTACATGAAATTGCACTGCTGTAATTTTTGCCATTCAAATATGAAAAATTAATTGTAAGAACATTTTGTTCACATATTATGGCCAACTTAATATAACTGAGAAAATAAAAATTCAAATTTTGCCTAATTATTTTCTGTAAAAACCTCACATATCAAACTTATTAAACTAATTATATTTCATCAGATCCTTCTGTAAACAGTCAAAATATTGTTAGCATTAACAGATGTGAAAAAATACTCTGCAGGTCCTATTATATTTGCTCAAATTGAAAGCTCATATGTATAAGAGCTTGTTCCCAATTTTTGTCCATGTATTTGAAAAAAAGCTCTTGAGATTAAAATATGTTTGCTGTGTTCTGTCTGCATCCAATTGTAAAGGGTTTTCTTGGCCTATAGTCAGGAAGTGTACTGTTGGCGTGCTAGTTGTTGTTAGCATTACTGTGACAACAAAACTCGGCCCTGGTCTCTCAGAGTTATGAAATGTGCTTATAAACTCATAGCTGTGAAAAAGTAGGATGCAGAATGTAAGTGAGGGATAACTTTGGACCACTGAAAACCATTAAAAATTAACTAACTACTTCTGTTTTTCATGTTTTAACAACCCCCCTTCCAAACCCTCCATTTGCATTGGGGCTCCTGTAAAGCTGGTTTGGCCCCTGGCTCTTAAACATGACAGAGGATGTGGTTATTGTGGTGGGGCCTATAATGACAGCCTTTATTCCACTTAAACAGAGCTTTAGAGCAGAGGTACCACACAGCAGGTGAGGAGCGTGCACACCAATGTGTGTGTGTGTGTGTGTGTGTGTCATAGTAACAAAAAAGTTCCACCCCCTCCTGTCCTGTCACTCATGAGTTAGAGTTAAGAGGTGAAGAAGTTAGATATGAATTGTAATATAATAATTCAGGTATTTATTAATACATTATTATCTACATGTGATTAAATGATTTGGATTCTGATTTTTGCTGTCTTAAAAATGTCAACAAAATAACCAGTTAGTTTTAAACAGTTTGCAGTGGTCCAAAATTATTTCTCACTTACCTTATGCATTCCAAGCATTCTAATTATTCACCGCAATGAGTTTATAAGTGCTTTTCACAACTTTCAGAGACCAGAGTTTTGCTGTGATGGCAAAGCTAACAATAACTAGCATGCTAATAGCACATTTGCTGATTATTGGACGAAACAGTTGAGATAGACCAGCCAATATTTGCACTTTTTAGCGCATCGGCTATTGGCCTTTGGTCTCCAGGGGAGACTGATATTTTGTTTGGACTGACCTGCTCCTAAAAAAATACACATAAAGCTTTATTTGAATTTTTTTGTGAACTGCACAAAATGACAGCATGTTTCTCTTATCCTCTTATATGTTTGCAGTAAAATGGGGCTGTGGATGAGTTTGTTGTAAATTCAAATGATATAATTTGGAGAAAATATCAGCCATCGGTTTAGCTGGATTTAAAACAATGAGCATTGGCCATGAAAAAAAAACACATTGGCCAATCTCTAGTACACAGTGGACAGATTTTAATGCTGCTTATGTGTTGAGAAAAGCTCTTATAAACTCATCTCGGTGAATAATTAGGATGCTCAGAATGTGTAAAGTAAGTGAGGAATAACTTTGGAACACAGCAAACCATTTAAAATAAACTAGTTCTGTTTTTCATGTTTTTAAAAAAATCAGGTACCGCACCTTTAAATTTAAAAAGTTTCTGTTTCATTTAAGGGTGGAAAGTGCAATAATGGGCTTGCTTATTGCCCCACAGCTCAGCCGTCACTTGTTGGAGTTCACCCTGGTGAATGAGAGGGTCGTGTCCCTGCGTGTTCGGGTCAGGGACAGGTCTCTCACTG
>KN484625.1:0-21317 GCA_000787095.1 Periophthalmodon schlosseri
CAGGTGCGCTCACAAGGACACAGGAGATGGGGGCACTCACAAGGAGACAGGAAACAGGTGCACTCACAAGGACACAGGAGACAGGTGCACTTACAAGGACACAAGAGATGGGCGCACTCACGAGGACACAGGAGACAGGTGTGCTCACGAGGACACAGGAGACAGGTGTGCTCACGAGGACACAGGAGACAGGTGGGCTCAGAGATGGGCGCACTCACGAGGACACAGGAGACAGGTGTGCTCACGAGGACACAGGAGACAGGTGTGCTCACGAGGACACAGGAGACAGGTGTGCTCACGAGGACACAGGAGACAGGTGTGCTCACGAGGACACAGGAGACAGGTGTGCTCACGAGGACACAGGAGACAGGTGTGCTCACGAGGACACAGGAGACAGGTGTGCTCACGAGGACACAGGAGACAGGTGTGCTCACGAGGACACAGGAGATTGGGGGGATCATGAGGACACAGGAGACAGGTGCGCTCATGAGGACAGAGGAGGCGGGAGCGTTCACAAGGGCACAGGAGACAGGACTATACATTTTCATGCCAAAAATATTCCAGTGCATTACTACCGGTACATTCCCCTTCCACTATTATCAGTATCAAGTGTCATCTTTAGCTCTCACTACTATTACCACTGGAAACACAACAAACTCTTCAATGGAAAAAAACAAAAGAACTGTAATTAGTTAGGAGACAGAAGTATTAAAAGTCTATCTACTACTGCTATTACCTACTGCTATTACCTACTACTGTTACCTACTACTCTTACCTACTACTATTATTACTACTACTATTACCTAGTGCTATTACCTACTGCTATTATCTACTATTGTTACCTGCTACTACTATTACTAGTACTATTACTACTACTATTACCTACTACTAACTATTACTACCATTAACTACTACTACTACTACTGCTACTAATACTGCTACTACTACTAATACTACTACTACCACTACCACTACTATGAATACCACTACTACTTATACTACTTATACTTGTACTACTATTACTACTACCACGACTACCTCTACTACCACTACTACTACTACTTGCACTACTAGTACTAATAATCGCTAACTTTAAAACCCAGTGATAGATTCAGTCACACATCAGTTTACAATTATGCATAGTTTACACTATACTCACCCAGAGTACCCACCCAGAAGTGGGTTGTGTCCTTGGGCAAGACACTTCACCCACCTTACCTGTTCGTGTATCAACATGTCAGCAGTGCAATTTCACATTTGGTGGAGTTTATCTACGGCAGTATCAGCAGCCTGCTCTCCTCTGTCACGCCGCTTTAACCAAACCAATTAACCCAAGGCTAGGCAGAGCCGCTACAACGCGACAATAAATCACTGCCTTCGCTAATTGCAATTAAAATCCTGAGGAAACCAGGCGAGACAATATGAAGGCTACTTACCCTTGACTTTAAATGGTGCTCTTCTGTTGATGTTTTTTATGTCCAAGTTATAACAACCCACAAGGGACTAGCGCTCATTAAAAGCGCAAGATATATTGGCGTGTAGCTTGTTTACCGTCTTAAAAGTCCTCGACCGCCGCAGGAGAGAATCAATATCATTTCCACATATGAAGCGTCGTTAGCTTGTTAGGAAGCCTTTCTGGAAGCAATTAAGTAATATTCTCCCAGTTTACACGTGTCATTAGTGGGTCTTTCAAATCAATGCCGTCAAAAGAGAAAGGCGAGGGCCACTACATCATCTCTGCGACAGGAGCAGACACACGCATAATCAGATGTAATCAGTGTGGTCGAGGAAAACACTTGAGCGGAGGAGGAAATGATAATGAAACATGGGATTACTGCTATAATGGTGACTAGTATGTAAACAAATAGGACGTAGACATATAGATGGGTAGTGAAGAGGAGATGGGGAGGCTGAGGAGGCTAAAGGTTCTGCTGCTGTATAAGGTTCTGCTGTAGTGTAAATGGGGTGTTTTTTGTTTCTTGCTAAAACAACAGGTTGATGGTGGGAGGAGAGAGAGGCCCTGTCCCACCTGGCCCTTATGCACTGACATTATGTTTATTTGGAAAATGCATTCTGACATTCCGACTGATGGTAAAACCATGAGCAGCTTTACTTTTCATTATCTCCTTTTTATCCGAGGAGATTAGACCGATATGGGTTTTTTCCTGGCTGATGCCAATACCGATTTAGAATCCAGAACAGCCGATGGGCAGAAGCTCTGCCAATATTTTCGGACCGATATGTAGGGCCGATTTTGATCATTTTGAAAAAACAACTGGTTTGTTTGCACCCAAACCAAATATTGGCCTATGCAGGAGATTTAAGGCCGATAGCCGATGCACATACTGATATATATCTGTCTGTCTCTAGGGAAGATACTGTTTTGCTCATATTAACCTTATACAGCAAAATGGAAACTGAAAGTAGTGTCTCTGCAGACTGTGCAGAGCTGAGCTGGCTGGGTGGGCAATGTGCCAAAAATGAAGATTTGATTTGATTTTCTTGAAGCCAGATAATGATTTCAATTTTATCACTATTCATGCACACCTAGTATATTATAAATATGTATGCATGTTGTCTGCAGTGTCCCCACTGTTTATCTAGTCTTCTAATGTTCACTTTTTTGTCAGGTCAGGTACAAACTAAATACTAAGCAGCGTTGTAGACTTTTTTATTTGGTATTAGACTGTAGAGTTTTGAGCTCTTATAGAAGATGATGTCATTACTCACCATTCACACTCATACTGGTTTGCCTCTCACTGCTTCAATTCCAAATTATGTGACGTCATGTGTAAAGGGCGTCCCTATTCTTCAGAATGTTTTGATCTGCATTTCACCACACACTCTTCCAGTGTGGAGCGATTTAGAAGTATATTCCCCACATAACATTTCACTGGAATTGAAATGGCACAGCGTTTGTAGCAGTTTAGCAGTGAGTGCTAACGGGATACAGCGAAAAGAAATGCCTAAAAGCTGATCATATGCACACTGCCCTAGTAACGACCCTGTAAAAACTTTGACACATCTCTCATTTGTTTGTGGCAAATTCACCAAATGACCAAAACCAGGCCATGCATGGATCTCTGACTGAATTAACTGAAGTTTAGTAACACCACTGACAGCCGTTCTACCTGCTGGATGTTTTAACTCATCACATTCATTGTCCAAGTTACCTGACGCGTAGACTGGCTCAGCTCTAATGTTTCGCACTCTTATGCACTCAAGCATCATGTACTTTCAGAAAATGCACACTTCATTCAAGTGTGGAGTGTGTAGTGTGTTCACTGGGACAGGGCCAGAATATTTTTATGAATAGTTTGGGAGAGGATTGGTTGAGAGGTAGCAGGCTGTGACAGAAGGTGGAATGAGATATTCATGGGTTTCAGCTTCCTGTTATATGATGCTATTTTGGGAACGGCTGACCATTCAAAAAGATAGAAGATTTAGTTTTGAATTAACAGCAACGGTAGATATAGATACCTTCACTTTAGTTTCACTGCTGCTATCACTACTATTACCACTATGGTTAAAACCTCTACTACAGTCCCTCTACTACTACTACTACTACTTCTACTACTACTACTACTTCTACTACTACTACTACTGCTACTACTACTACTACTGCTACTACTACTACTACTGCTACTACTACTACTACTGCTACTACTACTACTACTACTACTTCTACTACATCTTGTATAAACTAAACCTGGACTTAAAGACTAAACCAGCACTTAAAGGTTCACAGTGTAACGTATTTAGCGGAGGGTCCACCACCTCTTTGTGTCCATGGAAATGTTATAGCTTTGTCTGGACATGCATATAGTCATGGAGACAACAAGCTGATACCACTAGGCAAAGTTACTGGTCAGATCTGTGGCATCCCTGCTAACAGAAAGAATGAATGTTTTTGAACATGTGTAATTGAATAAATGCAAAATGTATATATTTCATACCATACTGAACATGGCTAACTGGCAAATCGATAACATCTCCACCTACCAGAGAGGTTACATAATGCGTCTTAAAGCAGCACAGTACAGGACCATAGCAAAAGAACGCCACAGCAGAGACAGACACTTTTCTTCTGTCACAAATGTTTAAATACTTATGTCAGGTGGACATTTTTGGCAATATCAAATGACCACACGTTTGTGATATGCGATTATTATACAATTTATTTGAAAGAGCCCTGTACATCCTTTGGGCTTTTGTATACTTTGAGTTCTAACATGTACAGTGCATTTGTCTGATTACATAAGGCCCTGTACTATAGTTAGACAAGTGTTTGAAAAGCGGCGTGCGGAGCAGACAGAATGACTGTGTAAAACCTGCAGTGCACAGACACAGTGGGCTAAAACTCATTTATTCTAATCATGCACTTCACACCACACTCTGCTTATCATAACAGCGGACATGAGGGTGCTCCACTGTCCCACTGCTACTGCTGCTGCTGCTGCTGCTGGGGCTACGGCAAACAGACAGGCTCCACCACTGTCAAGTATGTACATGGCAGCCTTCCAATACATAAAGACCAGTTATAAAAACATTGCTTTGCCATCATATAAGCTCGTGTTGCACTAAAGTTACAAGAGACACTTTAAACTTTTAAACTCGTAGTTATGACATTAAAACTCTTAATCATGACCTATTTATTCATGCTTTATTTGAATAGGGACAGATACAACAAACATAGATTAAAGAAGACTGTGTGCTGTGTCTGCTATATAGTTCTAATCTATGACACCCGTGGATCATTATGTTATAATTTGCACATTTTAAATCACAATATTCATCTAAAAACACTTAATAAAAGAAACATGTCCGCTGACTTTTGCATTAGAAAACTGTGGCACCCAGTTGGAGCCATAAACATCATCACAACAAAGAGCCGCGTAGCTGTCGGCCCCTCAGATGGAGAGCTGCACATAAAGCTAGCGAGCCACAGATGTTTTTTGGGGTTTTTTTTGTACCAAAATGACTACGACAAATCCTAACCTTGCACAGCAAGATGGATTCTTGCAATATTTCTGAGTTCACAAATTCTCAAGAATCTATCTTGAGAGACTCCCGCTGTTAATCGGGCGGGTGGACCAATCACAGAGCAGCATTGAGGTTTGTGCGGAAGCCAAAGGTGAAGCTCAAGTCAACCAAAACAAACATGGTGTCTCCGACAGATGAACTTCAGCCTATTTTAGTGTCAGTACTGACTATTTAGTTTGTGAAAACGTGCAGAGGGCAGGGCTTTGTGCACTTGTGGACAGGGAAGATTCTCTCAACTGGATGTAATAAAAATTCGATTTTTTTGGCTTGTTGCGCTGTTGTAACGTTTCAACCAATCGGATTCAAATAATCATCATGACCTTCCACATTTTCCAATCGATTTCAGTGAAAACCATCCCAGACTGATAATGTGTGGAACTCAGTTCAGAGTGACACATGCTGAATCCTACGTGTATCAACGATTAAGAAAATTGGAGGACGAAGTAAGTTCGTGGGCATATGCCAGTGCAATATGGCGTCTTGAAAATGAGTGATTACAGATTGCTCAAACATGCACAAATCACTCCAAAATCAACTTCGAGAGGGAAATGAGAAGGGGAAACAATTATAACATGGTTAAAAGCTCTGAAAAGTCGATTTTGCAGAATAGGTCTGCTTTAACAATTTAACAATTGAAACATTTGATAAATGTGTAGAGCTCAGTTCAGAGAGCTATACATATCAATCTGTTGTGAGTTTGTAGTTATGGTTATAGTTTCGTGCCGGTGCTGTGTAGAAGTGACGTCCTCCTCCTAACAGTTTAAATTTGCTCAGGGTGGGGCTCTGTCTATAAGGATGTGCTACATAGAGGATTACAAGCAGCTTTTCTGCACACCTGATTTTGACACAGGGAGAGAATATAAGAGATTCAAAGTACATTTCCATTTTATGAAGACATTTTGCCAAAGAAGGATTTGTCTTGTTGCCAGATTCAGTTTTACCTAATAATGTGTTTTTAAATGATTGCAATTTCTACTTAAAGGATTTTAAATGTCACAAACTTGATCTGTGTCCCTGGATAGGAGATTAACAAGTTCAAATCAAATCTAACTTTTACTGATGTTGTGGAAAAATTACAATTGTAGATGAAAAGTAATCCATTTGCGAAGCCCGGTGAGTTATGAAATACAAAAAAGGTTTAATTCTTTGTTCAGCAGATATGGACAGCACAGGGCCCAGACCTGCCCTGGTCACAGACCGGTAGCCTTCTCCTAGAGCATCTCTCCCCTTGGTCCTTACTCCCCTTAGTCCCCCTTAGCACCTGAGCTCTCAGTATTTATAGCAGAATGACAAAGCTACATACATTTCAAACATGAGCACACTTAAACTTCCATCACACTTTCTCCCTTTTGATTATTCATTAATCATACTTCATAAACAATCATTGTCACAAACAGAACATGCACAGAAACGTTCATTGTTGTGGATCCAAAACACAGCTCATGGAGATGAAGTTCCATTAGTTTGTTGATTGATTGATTGATTGTCCATATCCAATATGATTTGTAATTACAAGATGGTGGTGTTATTCAGTTAAACTTTTCCCATGGCCTGTCCTCTGTCCCTTTATCGTCCCTCTGACCACACATGGCTGTACTCTCCGTCCACACGCAGCTTGGCGTCGCTCTGGGCCACAGCTCCTCTCTGGAGTTGTCCTTCAGCCCATGTGTCGATCTTCAGGACTGTGATTGGGGACACGAGGAACAGGTCGAGTTCTTTCCCCACGTCACCGTGGGGTCAATGTCGAATGACGGGCGCGTATTCGACGTGACGTCAGGGTCGCCCATTGATTCCCATTGATTTCCATTCATTTTAGCAGTAATAAATATGGCCCATGCCTAGGGCATGGGTGCTTGGATAGAGCTCGATGTCAGGAGTGTGTTTGGGGGACATGAGCGCTTCGTGCTACCTTTGTCAACATTGAGTCAACATTGAGTCAATGTTGACTATTTCATGTTAGCAAGAACAAATATGCATATCCCATGCCTACGGCATGGTTGCTTGGATACTGGAGTCCGGGCAGGGGCCGACTCCAGACGAAGTTGTGCGCTTCGCCCATGCACTCATTGTTGTGAAAGCAATAGGCCCTACGCCCTGTAGGGGCTCGAGCCTAATGGCAATTTATTACAACATTAAAAGAACATTGGATATGATGCCCCTTTAATTAATATTATAATGGTTCTCAAGACAATTATACAATCAGAAAGCAGAATGAGCCACAAATGAGTTTACTACATACTACATAAGTTTAACACTTAATTTGTTGATACATTATTGATATCATGGGCTGTTTGCAGCACTAAAATGTTTTTGCTCATTTAGAGAATGTAAACATATGTAATGTTGACTATTAAACTAAACAGAATGTTTAGAATAACAGTCATATATCACATAATGTCATGTGCAAAATATCAATCACATCGTATATGTTGAATATCGCATATATGGACTATTGCATATATGGAGCATCACATATATGGAGTACTGAATCATGAGCGACTGTGATTTCCAGGCCTAGGGGCGATGTTACACAGTCCTGTGACTAATGTGTTTATTCTGTAGTACAAGTGCAAAGGCTTAGTCTGCTCCTCTGTGTCCATCCACCACACAGAGCACTTTTGTCTGGAGGAGAGGAAGTCATCAAAACTCAAAGTGAAGGATTCATTTCAGTGTCATTGTCATGATAATTACTACATGGACTTATTCAATCGATGATATATGTACTTTTTTGTTATTTTTCTGTTCTACAATTTAGATTTGAGCTGTAGAGGGGTGAATGCATAACTTGTATGACTCATTATAGATACACACACTACTAAAGTGCTGCATCGTGCTATTTACTTAACGAGCCTGCTTTAGGGCTTTCTGTGTCTGTGGCTTAATTTCATTTCAATATTATCGTTTATTGTAGATATTTTCTTCAGCACTATATCACACTTCAAAATGTGTTATCATGACAGGTCTGTTCAGTTGTACAATATAAGACAGGCACATCTAGTTGTTGTGTGCAGTGAACTTCATATAATTATGAGTTTTAAGTGAGCTGGATGTTGTGTCCACCTTGTTGCAGCTCAGGAGGATGGATCCAGACGGTGCATAAATCTCCATTAAACACAGCCTGAGAAGTTGAATTGCCTCTAGCGGTTTTTAGAAAGTCTCCAGGAATACAGCACAAAGTAACTTATAAACATCATAATTTGAAGTAAGTGAATGATTAAAAATGAAACCTAGAAAAATATTGTGGCTTGTAATACTCTCAAAACTTAAAGAGGTGGTATTTTACTTCTATGGGGTATTAACTACTAACACATAACATATTTAGACCACCATGTTTCCTTTTATTGTTTTGAAAATGCTGTATTCGCCAAAAACAATGTATTAACATGTTTTATAAGTTTCACTTTTGTTTTTGATGCTCTGAGTCTCCCCTCTCTTTGTGCTAAGTCCCTCCCCCTTCAGAGCACCGTCATAACACAATTATCAAACTACTGCACAGGTTTGTCAAGTTGTTGTGAACAGTTTTGTGTCATGTTTTTGTATATATATATATGGAGGATTGTTGTGTGGGAGCTTGGATGATTTAGGCTTTTGGGCTGAGCGTTAGACAGAATCTTACAGCTAACCGTAAAGAGTGTTCGAATTGGACCCAGGAGAGATCTCTAAATGACTGAAAGATGCATGGATGGCATCTAAAACCTCTTCAGGCATGTTTTGGATGAGGGAATGACAGTGATGTGTGGTCAGGGCAATCAAGGCAAGCAGTACTTGTCCAATAAAATCTAAAATCATCACATGAATTATATCCAAATAATCCAGTTTTCCCTTCACTTCTGCTGTTTGACGCCTGGTTGTGGTCACGGTGTTCTTTAGCACATCCTACTGGCCACTGCGCAGACTGCATCAAGCGCCGTTCTGATAGTTTGTATAAAAATTGGCGTTATTAAATTGTGATTGACTAAATATTGATGTCCAGCCCAAGTCTGCGTTCATGGTAGAAAGCTCAAAAAAATCGATTTTGCATAATCGCCCTCTTTAAATTCTCCCAAAATCTCAAGGTTAAGTGAGTGATGTGTTTTTGATTTCAGAAAACCAATAATATTAGAATTCACCGTTTTAATCCAAGGATTTGATAATTAATCGTTACAAAGCTGAACCATGAAATATCTCTTCAATTTAAAACATGTTCCTCTCAAATCAGAAGTCTCACACATAATTATTTCTTAACTTGTTTTAATTAATTTTTGGACTAAAATGGAAGTTGGAGTTTGAAAGGAGTTACTAAATGTTGATCCCAAACTGCGTGGGTTGGACTTCACAGCCAGACATGTTCACTTTACTAACAGACCATCTCTTCCATACAACCTGAAACATTTTTACTGATTTTTAAAACATGAAAAACAGAACTAGTTGATTTTAAACTGTTTCCATTGGTCCAGAGTTATTCCTCACTTACTTTATGCATTCCGAGCATCTTAATGATTCACCCTGATGAGTTTATAAGCACTTTTCACAACTCTCAGAGACCAGAGTGGAGTTTTGTCGTGACTATAAACTAAGGCTGAACGATTTTCTGGCAAGCTTTGCGATTAGATTTGCAATTTATGTTTTAACAGTAGCGTTGTGTTCAAAGTTCACATTCTAATCACGTCCAGAATAATTGACAGGGCTGAAATATGAGCTGACAAACTAAAATCACATTTCAGAACATGTTTGTAAACATCTAAACTACAGGGTTCGCCATTTTAACGCAGAATGAGACCAGATATTTTATTTGAAGAAGAAATTATGATAGGTCAGAAATTGCAGCGTTCAAATTGCGGTTTCGATTCGATTGCAATTAATCTTGCAGCCCTACTTTAAAACTAACAACTAGCATGCTAACACGCGCTTCCTGATTACCGGACAATTAAACATTTTATAATCAGATGTGGATAGCGCACAGCGGACCTATTGTAACACGAAAAGGCTATATAATAATACTTAGCCACGGTTGTGCCTCTTCAAGTACAGTCTGTGTGTCAGTTCCTATTCCTGTCCTGTTCCTCATTGTCTCGTGTAAAGATGGCCGCCTCTCTTCACCAAACACGAGCCCTCTTTAATCAGGCCGCATTATGGACACTCTCGTATTCAGACTCGTTTTATTTAAAGCCGACAGTCCCTCGTCCCTCCCTCTCCACAGCACGTGCAGACAAAGACATTTTAATGAAGTGATAATCAAGTGCGTTGTCATACCACGAGAGCGGCCCCTGCATCGCTCTGGAGAGGAGGGGCACATTTGTTCTAGCTAATTCAATGAGCGTGTTGGTACATATGGGCACTTGACAGTATGTCCCGAGGCAGTTCACGTCATTCAGAGCTGATTGATATTTGGATTAAATGTGGAGGTGGTTCACGTTGGCCATGTTCCATCTGATGAGCTAGTTTCAGACGGAGGGCAGGGGGCTATACGGGTAAAGACAGAACAGAGCTAGCAAACTGTAGTGGGTCCTGAACAGATGATACTGCTGCTTATGTAGCTATTAGCAAAGTCCTTCACAACATTCAAAGTAAACAAAAGCTAACTTTATTTTACTGCTTGAAGCCTGAAATGTTAATTATACAGAATTCAATGTTTTGCTTTACTGTTGTATAGAAAGTATTGTTAAGAGAAAGACATTTAGAAATTAATATTATATTTTACCTTGCATTGCCTTTCGCCTGAAACAAATGGAACCTATGGAAGATAATTTGTTTCAGATTTTGACTTATAAATATTGCTGATTTTTTTTTTTTTTTTTTTTTTTTAACTATGAAAAAAACATGTCATGGCATCTTGGATCTTTGCTGCCAATTTTACACTATGTGTAAAATATATGTGCTGAATATTTAAAGGGTGAAGACGTTTGGCTGCTGATCCAAGCTGGTGGACACTGCCTTATATCTGTCTGAAGGGAGGAGCTAACTACACAGAAACTAACAGACCTGTTTATTTACAGTTTCTGTTTGTTGGCTCAGTCTGTTGAATTATTGAAGCGTGAACTGTGCCTGAGCCATATTTTGCATAATGGTTCAGGCGCCTAAAGGGTGCTCACACACCTATTAGCATACTGGCTAGCAGTATTGTTTTCTGTGTTTTGATTTAGGTCTGAAGATGGAGTTATAAATAGGAGATAAATGATGTATAAGCCTGTTCCTGTTCAAAGATCCCCATAGCGTTCAGCTCCAGTCAAATAAAGCTCATCGAGGCGAGCGGTTACGTGGGCCAATTTTGGAGCCGAGTTCTGACCGTTAGTATCATAGCAACCAAAGAGCCAATCCAGAGCCAGAAGGTAATGCCCCTTCCCGCCCACACTTCTGGTTTAGCAGGGCGCTTAGCAGCCTTTAATAGATCCATGTGAGCCACGCTGTCAATCAAGCCTGTTGCTAACGCTGATTTGTCTGTTATTAATGTTCATATCTTGATTTACAGACAGAATTGCCAAATAAAAACACAAGAATCATGTAGAGCGAGTTAATACGAACATTTAAGACCAAAGTGATGAGTCTCACTGCAGCAGATACAGAGGGACAGGCAACAATGTTTCAATGTAAAGTGAATTAGAGTCGATGGAGCTGGAAGTGCACCCATGCTCACTTCCTATTTGGAACACGGCACCTAGCAGGTTAGCTATGTCCATTTATATATACAGTCTATGCCAGTGATATACATTTTGTAGGAGATGGACCCTGTTTTATGGCACACTGTGGAAGATATAGGAACAGCATTTCCATGGAAACCAGCAGGAGGAGACCCTGCTCTAGGCCAAATAAGAGTCAGGTTTGTGGAGATGCAAGCTCGCTCACGGTAACAACGCATGTTTTTCAGAGCAACTTACAACAACCAATGAGAAACATTATTTTAGTCTAATTTTGGCAAAAAAAAAAAAAAAAAGTTACACACTGTTGCTTTAAGTTTGGATATTTCTGTCGAAAACAGCTTTAGTCCCCTGCCCTCCATCTGAAATTCCACATCACAACTTATAGGTTATCTGAGTTGAAACATTTCTAAGTAGCCTCTCTCTCTGTCTCTCTCTCTCTCTCCTCCTTCTCTGTCTCTCGTTCTCTCTCCTTTCTCTCTCTGTCTCTCTCCTCTCTCTCTCTGTCTCTCATTCTCTCTCTCCTCTCTCTCTCTGTCTCTCTCTCCTCTCTGTCTCTCTCCTCTCTCTCTGTCTCTCATTCTCTCTCCTCTCTCTGTCTCTCTCCCCTCTCTCTCTCCACTCTCTGTCTCTCTTTCTCTCTGTCTCTCTCTCTCCTCTCTCTCTCTGTCTCTCTTTCTCTCTCTCCTCTCTCTGTCTCTCTCTCTCCTGTCTCTCGTTCTCTCTCCTCTCTCTCTCTGTCTCTTTCTCCTCTCTGTCTCTCTCTGTCTGTCTCTCTCTCTCTCTCTCTGTATTCCCTGTGTTTATTCTAAGCTCCATCTTGAATCCGTGTGTCCAGGTGCGATTTGGCCTCTCCACCTCCTGAGTCCTGATCTCCGATAACGTCCTGTGAATGCTCTGTCACCTAAAGCTGACGGCTCATTGGCTTTTCACTATAATCCAGTCTGAAACATGTGGCAGTCAGACCACCCCCCGCGCTCACACCTTTTTGACCCTCTCCTCTCTCCGTAGCCAAACACAATCTGTGCCAAATGCAGCGGACGCAGTTGGGTATGAGCGCAGTGTGAGGTAGGGGTAGTAATAAGAACCCCCGGAGATGGGGCAGCTGATAGTGGCAGCCTAAAACGTGGTTCGAAAAAGCCAACCTCGTTGTCTGAATGAAAAGCTTTTTTATGGTCAGTTTTGTGAGCCAGTCTATTTTCCAAGAGGAAAATAGTAGTTTCTTGTTACAGATGTCGAATGTTAAAGCCAAAAAATAAACCGCTTGTTTCCATGGAAATGTTGTTCTATAATCTACTACAGTATGACATAAAACGTATCTATCTCCATGGAGAATGTTCAGAAGTATGTTTTTAACTTTATATTTCCATCATGCAGATGACGTACCGACTCCAGAAAGTTACATACTGTTGCTTTAAATACAGAGATGTTACCATTGTTGTCAGAGATCTTAATGAACAATTACCTTTAAAAATACTTAAACCAGCTGTTCTTTCTTCACACTGTCAGTTATTAGGCAGATATTTGTACAGTACAAGGAGCTCTTTTTTTAATGAATAAATTGTGTTAAAATTACGATTAATTGTGAAGTAACTTTAGCCTTCACTATTGACTCATTAGCACTGACAGTGTTTTACTTGTGTCAGTGTGTGTTAACCTTATAATGCCAAATGTATCATATTTGATACAAGCATTTGTGAGACCTAATGCATCACCTTATGGTAAAAACTTCACTCAAAACCCTCTTGTATCCAATGTGATACTTGTCTTCCGCTCCCTGGTGGACACCTTTATCACTACAACAATTAAAACACAGTACATGGGACAATCCGAGATGATTTAATAATCATTTTTTGTAATTTTCTTTTTTTTCAAATTTTGTGAAAGGGCCAAATAAAGGTTCCAGATTCAAGAAATCAGAACTTTCTGTCCATTATTTCTGGGGTCAGGCATTACAGGGTTAAAGGACACATGATTCAAAATGGACTGGAATACTTCATGTCACAGCAGTTCTTACTCAGAGTAGTATTTCGATAGATCAATGGATGTCTTTGTAATTCTGTGTTCTCCTGCATTTGGGACTTGAGTGTTGTTTTACATTAGTACATTGAGGTTTTAAACTCAACTTGCCTAGAAACTTTATTTTTTTTTATGTATACATGCAACATTTACTTTCCATTCTGCCTTTTTGTTTTTTAGTTTCAGGAACAGAAAATTAATCAGTATCTCGTGTGTTTTTAATTATCAGTTTATGGATTGAAACGTAGATTTTTAAAGATTTCAACATCAACACCTTTTTTTACCTTGTTATAATATGTATTGTCCAGCATTTGAGGCTTGAGTGGTCAAAACATTTCTGTTTTCACCTACCCCCTATCTCCGCCCACACCCCTGTACTTCCTGTTATTTGACAAATGAAAGTGCGTATGTGTGTTTTCATGTTTTTATAATTATGACTTGGTTTTAAACATTAATTATAGTTTTACTTATCAGTTTAGTGGCAGTTAGCGGAAAAAAACAGGAAGTAGCTCTAAACTCTAAAACTGATTATCTCCATCAAAACTATATCCAAAGTCCGTCCAAAATGCAGGGACAGTTTACAAGCACTTTTTTCTGATAGTTTAAACCTTCATTTAACCAAATAAATGTATTTCCGTTAATTTTTATTCGTCAAATCATAACTATTGTGTAATTTAGACCAGTTTAGGCCCTTGTAAATATTATGGTTGCTAGGTAACAGAACTTGAATTACCTCTATGTATGTCATATCTCCGGCCCATGTACAACCAGGAAGCAAATTATAAACTTGATTTAAATGAAAAAACTAGAAAAAACCACACTTTTTTAGTAAAACTTTAAATATAATGATGTCGTGTGTGAATGAGTTGTCTAACCCCTCACATGACCTTTACAATACGCACTTTCAATGAACTAACTGTAACCTGATTATCTATATATATGTTAAAGTTCAAGTACTTGTGAAAAGCATAATATGTCTCCTTTAATAAGTTGTGTTTTTGCGTGTGTCTCAGGGGATTCCTTCACACAGTTTCGATTTTCTGACGAGAAGGAGTGGGACATGGACTCATTTGTAGCCGGTCAGGTAAATCTTTAGCACAGGGCCCACGAGCGCTGGACTGTGTCAGGCCCAGTGGATTTCCTCTGTCGTTATAGATTAGAGACAAACAAGACAGAAAAATCACTAGGCAAGGTCTTATTAGAACTGGGTGGCACTCAAGTAATGGGTCATCACAAGTGCGATCTGGTATTTCAGAGTGTAGTTATAGTAGTTGGAATATTGGGAACAAAAGGTCATATTCATGGATTAATTTAAAAACGCACCATGTAACTTTGCTAGTGAGGATCCGCTACCTGCTTGTCTAGTAAAAAAAGTGAGCGGGGTCTCTTCTCCACAGATCAAACCTTTAACTTGGCCTAGTGGTGTAACCTGGTTGTCTCCTTGGTGATGGATTACTTTAATGCCATATTGGAGAACATACTATGCAAAGCTAATTTCTATAGAAACAAGCAGGTGGCAGACACTTTGCTAGAATTTTTTTTTTTTTTATAAATGCAGCGTAAAAATATATAAGGTTCGTACTCAAATGGAAGTGACTGTGAGGCAGTTGTATATCAAATAAAATCTATGAGCTCCAACGCCAAAATATTACCAGAAAGAGACGTAAATCTTTCAGTTATTGTGAACAAG
This sequence comes from Periophthalmodon schlosseri, assembly GCA_000787095.1. Classification (NCBI taxonomy): domain Eukaryota; kingdom Metazoa; phylum Chordata; class Actinopteri; order Gobiiformes; family Gobiidae; genus Periophthalmodon; species Periophthalmodon schlosseri. The sequence continues at coordinate 15,367 of KN484625.1, forward strand.
AGGTAGAAGTGTGTTACTGCATTATTAGCATATGTTTAGCTTTTAGCATTAACCAATATTGTCATATTGACACTTTAGTGACACAGTGTAGCGCTAGTTTGTGCTCAGGTTTTGCCGCTGCGACCTCTGACACATTAACTTACTCACCTGTCATTCACCTGTCACTCTTTTTTTTGACCTGTCGCTCATTTGTTCACTTCTCATTCACCTGTCGCTTACTTGTTCACCTGTCGCTCACCTGTCATTCACCTTTTCGCTCTCTTGTTCACTTCTCATTCACACCTGTCATTCACTTTTTCACCTGTCGATCACTTATTTACGTGTCATTCACCTGTCTCACTTGTTCACCTGTCCCTCCCTTTTTTACCTGTCACTCACATGTTCACCTGTTGCTCACTTGTTCACCTGTCCTTCACATGTTTACCTGTCTTTCACCTGTCCTTCACATGTTTACCTGTCTTTCACCTGTCCTTCACATGTTTACCTGCCGTTCACCTGTCTCACTTGTTCACCTGTCTGTCCTCCAGGTGTGTGCGTTGGTGGACCTGTCGGCTTTGGCTCAGAGCCTTGTACAAGTGCCTCTCCATGACAGACTGCAGCTGGAGGCCGAGCTGGTCCAGGTACAGCGCTCACTCTCAGCAGCTGGAGGGCTCTCACCGCCGGACAGAGGGCCGCGCAGAAAATGGAGGGCTGAGTGGAAATGGTAGAACAGAGTGTGCGGCGTACGGGTCGTCAGCTCTTCTTTGTAGTGTTAAAAAAAACAACGCGTTTCCAGCTGAACTGTTGTATGTAAAGTGCAGTGGTACTTCTACACTGTACAAATGATTAGTTTTATGAAGCTAACTGCATTCATAGCCTTGTCATTCCAATGTTTTTAAGATGCAGAATGAAATGTTGGTCTAGTTCAGTGTTTCTCAAACTGTGGTACGTGAGCTGCTTCAGGTGGTTCTTGGTGGGTTTGCCTAATTTAGAGTTCATTTAATCCACGTTTTTGTCCTCTTTTGGATAATTCCTTGTTTAAATCTACAGTGGAAATTATGTAGTCCACATTTAGACCTGGTTTAGTCCTAGATTAGACCAAGAACAGTCCTGTTATATACTTGATTTAGAGCCAGTGGTACTTGGAAAGTCAAACCTTTTCTTTAATGGTAATTGGCATGAAAAGTTTGAGAGCCATTGATCTAGTTCTAGTTTTTATTTTGACTTGGCCACTTCCAACCAGTGAAAATATCTGGTCCACATTGCAACACCAGTGTCAAAATGACGACTATCTGTTAAACTAAGTTGACAGTGAATGAAGGACCCATTTTATCAATTCATAAAATGGTTAACTGTTGGTAAAACTTTCTCTTGACGTTTGAGCTTCTCAGTTAAAGTGCATATGACAGACTACTCATTTAACTCCTTCATAGTTTACATCATCATTATATAGATTTTCTACTACACTATGGTGTAGTTTATAATTTTATTTCCTGGTTGGACATTGGTTGGATTTGTAGAGGTAATTTCCCAGCTGTTACCTAGCAACTATGTTATCAAAGGCCAAATTGCACAATAGAGTAATTAGACTTATACAAATAAATTACAAACATGATAAGATGATAAGACGATAAGCCATTTGATTTGAAAAGAAAAATGGCCGGCCTTAAAGTGTATGTCCACATTGACACCAGTTCCGTTCACTGTTCCAGATCTCCACTCCAGTCGAGCTCCCCTCTCAGCCTCCTCCCAAACACGACCTGTCCAAGCCCACACATGTCTCTGCTCCTCCACCAGCTGTGCCCAGAGCCCCCGGTCCTCCTAAAGCACCCTCACCTCTGAAGACTGTCCCATCAGCAGCGGAGGGTGTGGACGAAGACCTGGAGGAGCTGCTGTCTTTACACAAACCAGGAGACACTCAAGAGAGCCAGTCTGATTTAGACAAAGAGACGGCTGCTATAGACAAAGGTGAGCCAGTCGAAGTGTCCCAGATAGTGCAATACTTTATATCAAGGAACTATCTACCCATTCACACATACAAGGACCATGACCATCAAACCATGAACCTTCTGGTTAGTGGGCAAATGTTTCCAACTATAAGCTTCTGTCACCCCATTTACGTCATATATTCCCTTATTTAGCATATTTCCCTTGCTACATCCCTTCAACACCAAGATAAAAGTTATATTATGTAGCTTTTCTGGTGGGGAGTGTGCTACCTACTTGTCGCCATGGAGATGTTTCACAGTATGGTATTAAACACATCTATTTTGCATTTATTCAGTTACAAATGTTTCTATTGGTCAAACATAACATGCACTCTTATGTGAGCGGGGATCACCTCTCCACAGAACTGACCTGTCGCTTGTCTTGATGGAGAAAGACGGGTTTAATGCCGTACTGTGGAACGTTCCAGGCAAAGCGATAACATCTCCACGGAGGCAGGCAGTCGCAAGTCCGTCCACCAGAAAAGTTACGCGGTGTACCTTTAAGACATACTGTAAATCTGACGAATTACAATCAAAGTTACATTGACTGTCAAAGTATCTCATGTTTCAAACTAATTTCAAGAGGAACAAATTAGACTATACCGTACATGTACCGCAGTCATAAACACTAATCTGTGAAGTTAACTTGCCAATAGTGTCATTGAAAAGCGCTAAGTCAGTAGTTGTTGTGTGTTTGCAGCGTGCGAGGAAGTGAAGATGGATGTACCGGAGGTGGCAGAAGACAAAGGCAAGATGGCGGAGGAAGTGCCAGACAAACACGTCACCGCCGCATCTGTGAAAAAGGAGCTGACGGAGGAGGACCTGGAGGACTGGCTGGACAGCATGATCTCCTGACCCCGACCAGAGCAGCAGCAAGGACAAAGTTAACATTACTGTCGCCTCGGTCAGGGGAGAAGAGTGGGGTTGTTCCCTCCTGAGAGAGACAGGAAGTTCCCAGACGTTCCGACGGATCGAACGGGACATTTGCTCAGTGACAAAATGTTCCCAGTGTATTTGAGATTTGAGAAAGAATTGTATGTTCCCGGTTGAATGATGCTCGCATGGCTTCACAAACAAGACCCAAAAAATGCCACTCACAGTGTCTTTATTGCGTCAGTTACTTTATTCACTTCCTCCCTCTGATCAAAATAAATGCGTTCTTTACCAAAGCTACTAGCTACATACAAAGAGCCGTACGATAGCGGTTTTATCCGGTAAACTTTTCAATTTGATCACGGCGCGTGGGGTGGTTGTACTGCGGACACAAGTGGATACGGCAGAAAAGGCTTAGGGGAAAAAAAGCAACAATTACGCAAAATTTCTCTAGATTTTATACAACAAATTATTTCTATTCGTGATTCGAAAGCCACCAAAACTAGCTAAAGCTCAAATCATTGCGTGAAGCGAACTCAGAAGTGTAGCGCAACTTGTGTCAGAAGGGACAAAAATGTTCTTTGCATAGTTTCTGGTAAGGCACGGTGGCTCTTTGACATTTTCACAGTCGTCTTTGGTCTTGGGAACACAGCAAACACGCCAAGACCAGAAAGGACTTCATTCATTCATTCAATTCAGCAGATTTGAACCATCTTAAAAAGGCAAAAACCAGGTCTCGTAAGATTTCAGGGCGAGTGTGTTGAGACTAGCAGCGCACGTCAGTCGAGTTCAAAGTCAAAATTGTGCATATTGAAACTAGGGCTGCGCAGTATATCGTTAAAATATCAATATCACAGGAAAAAATTCTCTGCCTGAAAAGAATTTAATGTTTTTTGAAAGTAAAATCTAAAAAGGGCAGATTTTGTTCATAACTTTCCTAATTAAGTCCTACTTTTGCCTTGATTTGGTCTTAGTGTAAATTTTTATTTCGACACAATTCAGTTTCAGTTTTATGTCAAAAAGTACATTAAAATATCGCTATAGTATCGTTATCGCAATACAAAACAGTTACCGAATATCGCATTTTTTGTAATATTGCGCAGCCCTAATTGAAACATTCAGTTGTCATGCCGTAACCCTCTGGTGTGACAATTGTCTATGTACAACAAATTGTGCGACAGGTTTGGGGTTAGCAGGTGAAAAGGCGATGGAAGAGAGAGATTGCATAAAGAGGCGTGGAGGTGTGGAGACTTGTTCACTATGGTGGGCAAAGATTAGCGACCCCCCACTGTCCAGCCGTTGGTATATAGTCAAGTCAAAGATTGGTCAGTCCTGTTGTATTGAGTTTATAGTGTTCATAATGTTGTTATGTCGTCTCTGGTCCAAAGGGCGTTGTCCTCTTTATCCCAGCTGGTCCTCGTATTGTTTCCTGAAGCAGTCTCCAGCCGGGAAGAAGTCCCAGCACCTCTCCTGGTACATCTTCCACACGTAGGACTCCTGCGCAGGGATAAAACAGATCAGCGTCACCGCCCCTGGCAAACACTAGATTGTGCCTGGGACCTGGGGACTTCAGAACTACACTTTTATGATATTTACACGAGGAGGTTTTCAGAGGAGGTTACGATAGCGCCGTAAGATAGACCTTATAATGGGATTTGACACTAATAATAACAAGTCTACTGTCAGGGTTTTGGTGCGCTCTTCAGGGCAGAGACTGGACCATAATCAATCATACATATAAATCAAACCCAAACATATTCTGTTCAAATATCATCTCTTTTATTGTCTCTTTGTTGAGAAGAAAACAGCTTCTGGCAACATTTTTATGAACTTTATTCGATGTGTCATAGGTGAGTTTAGAATATTGTACTGTAGGTATGTATAATCCATTCTTCAGCAGTTTATTGTTCAGTTTCCATTTGAAAGATTTAATTAAGTGCACTCAGCTGGGAATAGGGGAGTGAAGCCATTTTAAAGGTCCTATATTACACAAAATTGACTCTTGTGAGCGTTTAGCCATGTTAGAATGTTGTTGTCTCCTCAAAAACATGCCTGGAGTTGTTTTGTTTTCTTCTCACAAGTAACCCTTTATTATTGGTCTACATCTCCAAAGCTCAAAATGCTCCACCTTGTGATGTCATGAAGTGGTAGTATTCAAGTTAACAGCTACCATTTACATTTTATTTAGCAGAGATTGGAAATTCCAGCACTGAAATTATCCAAGTGATTCTAGTGAAGGTGTGTGGAGTTTAAAAACACAGTGGAGCACTTCCTGTATTACCACATGACATCACAGTTTAAAAAACAGTGGAGCACTTCCTGTATTACCACATGACATCACAAGATGGAACAGAGTGTTTTATGTTTGAGAGAAGAACTATGTTTTGATGAGGAAACGACATTATAACATAGATCAGAAAATAGCGTAATATGGGCCCTTTAAATTGCTAAAAATCACATGACACTAGCAGTTTAGATGCTTTGTAGTTAAGATGATCTACACAGGAATCTATTAAATCACAGCAAATCTACTCAGTTCCAGTTATGTGATTTATAAGTGGTTCCTTCTCATCCCAGGCCATAGTCCATGTGAGTTCTGGGCTGTGTGCATGTCGCTGCTGTGTTCTATACTCTCTTTCTTCACATTGAACCGGCTCCAACTGCCCACTGACAGACTGCAGCCCAGATGGTCTCAAACTTTTGCACCCAGAAGGACACCAACTCTGTCATCTCTGTCGCAAATTAATGACACTTCCTCAAGCCTCACTACTAACTCAGATCTGACGGCTTTCTCTACAGCCAATAACAGGCTTTTTTCTCCCAACAAAGCTAAATTTGTGTCTTTTACATGGACGACAAGACGCAGATAAATAAATGTCCAAGACAGCCCACGCTTTGGTTCTTCCTTCTGCAAAGAACCACTTGTGCAGTGTTTCTTCCCACTTGATCGCGTTGCATAAGTAAAGCACAAAGCAACACATTATAGTTTTATGTTTGCAGTTCAGGCTCTATGCGTGTGTTAGCACTTCCACATGCTGCATGTATGTGCCAGCTATACAGTAGCTGTTGTTCATGTCGCTATGGCGATATGACCGTTAACAAAGAAACACC
>KN484625.1:25456-57757 GCA_000787095.1 Periophthalmodon schlosseri
AGTGGCTGGACTAGCACAGAATCACAGACTGAATTAAAGTTATCCCAAAGCCTGTGTGTGAAAGTGGACTTACGGTGTGTTGATGACCAGACGATCCCATTGGCCCTTGATGTCGTCATCAGAGGGCTGCTCTGTGATGTATAGACCATCAAACTCAAGTTTTCGGGCAATCTCCTTCTCTCTTTTAAATACCACCAAAGGCACCTGCAAGTTTAACAGACCAGCAGGGATATGAGGAAGGACCTGCTTTGGCAATATTGTGACAAATGTGAACTTTCTGGCACTAAAGCATTGTAATGTTGCAGTGGGAGGCCCATTAAGTGGGTATGTACAGAGACCATGATTTGTTCTGTTTTTGTGCCGGATAATATACGGTTTTAACCATTATTATGACTAAAATGCGAGGTGTTATGTAAAATTGACTTTTTGAATCTTTCTGCCATGTTATAATGTTGTTCCCTCATCAAAAACATGCTTGAAAAGGTTTTAGATGTCATCCATGCATGTTTGAGTCATTTAGCGATCTCTCCCGGGCCCTATTCTAACCCTCCTTACGGTTAGTAGTACAATTCTGTCCAATGCTCAGCCCACAACTCTACGGCACCCATGCTCCTGTACAGCAATCTTCCATAAATATACAAAAGCATGATACAAAACAATACACTACAACTTCACAAACCTGATGCGATGTGCAGTAGATTTAATGAGCGAGCGATTATAGCATTTTCAACAATAAAAGGTAACATGGTGATCTATGTTATGTGTTAGCAATTAAAACCGCATCAATGTGTCATACCCCCTCTTTGAAGAATAAGCTTTTCATAATTTGGATTTGGATAATGCCACATCCAGAAGCTAAACCCAGAGACAGTCATAAAAGTGCTGTGTACCTTGAGGTAGTAGTATCCCACCAGACACAGCAGGGAGATGACAGTGTGGAAGACAGCCAGGAAGCGCAGAGTGGGTAACATGTATCCAGTGCTCTCCTGAAGCACAAACTCATCCATGTCGAACAGCGTATTCTCATCATCCTCCTCCTCTTCATCACCTCCCCAGTGGCTCTCCTCTGTGTCCTCCTCATCAGTCTCTCCTGTCACCTAACAGTCACATTTCAGCAGATTACCAGCGTTACCATTTACTACTAAACAAGTTAAGTTTATTTATTTTAACAATGTATGTACAGAGGTGGGTAGAGTAGCCAAAACTGTACTCAAGAGTAACTTTACTTCATATTGATATTACTCAAATGTCGGAACATAACTTTTGATTTATAACTTGAAGCTAATGTAACTAGACGGACAAAACATTAAAGAATGCACAAAATCAATATTTTGTATTTTCAAAAGACAGACACACTAAATCATACCTGAAGGACCTTTGCAAGAAACACAAATGTTCAAATCGTTTCATATTGTTGAGCTTTTGTCACTTGTAGACTTACTCACAGTGGGAAGAGGAACTAAAACCTGTACTCAAGTAAGAGCTCTGTAACTTCAATAAAAATATTACTCAAGTAGGAGTAAAAGTATGCTGCTAGAAAAGTACTCTGAAAAGTACAATTTATTAAAAAAGTAAAGTAACTGAGGGACTGTACTACCCACCTCTGCGCGGGATGCTTTTTCTGCCCAACCCTGAGCATAATGTGAACGTATCAGGAAGCACAGTGATGGTTACCTTGTAGAACAGCAGAATGAAGTTGATGGCAAAGCACACGAACAAAGCCAGGAAACGAAGGTTGTAGAAGTTTCGAGCCAGGTAATTCTGAAAAGAACAACCAGAAATCATCATTAACTTCGGACCATCCCAATTTTTATTTTCAGTCTAGCTTTTTAAACACTGTAAATGTATGTATGTGGGAAACATGGTAATGGCAATTTAAAGAGCATATGACAGGTTTTCATGTTTTTCTAATTATGGCTTGGTTTGGTGGGATAGTACCCGTGATAAATATTTATCATAGTTTTACATCAGTTAAATAATAAAGGTCATTTATTTTATTAGTCTAAACATAACTATTGTGCAAATTGTGCAGTTTTCTTTAACATTATAGTTGCTAGGTCACAGTTGTGGAATTACCTCTATGTATGTCACATCTGATGTCCATGTCCAACCAGGAAGTAAAATTATAAACTTCACCAAAATATAAAAATTAGGGAAAAGATATAGTAAAATCTTAAATATAATGATGTTAACGGTGTTTTAGTGAAATGAGTCTAACCTGTCATATGCACTTTAAGCACTGGAACTAACAGAATTGGAAAATGGGTGAGGGGTCATAGTATGGTCATTTGCATACCAGAGATTTGGTCAGATAGATGTCCAGAACAGCGAACACACTGGACATGAAGGCAGGAGATGGTTCTTTGGGCTGACTGGACCTAGATTTAGGTTTCTCCTCTGCCACGGGCTCCTTGGCCTCCTCCTCCTTTGGTTTGTCCTCTTTCTCTTGGTTCTCGGTGCTGGATAAGACAGACAAAATATACAACATCAGAATCTTTCTTCATTTAAAGGGCCTGTACCTGATTTTAATTTACTCTAGTCAAGATAAATGCTCTTTACATCATGTACTGTAAGCTAAATAAGAAATAATCTATGCATTTCACACACAGAACACAGAAGCTCCTGACTGGGTCACCTTTTAGTCCAATGAGGCACATTGTTACTAAGACACTATAAATGGGCACCTGACTTTCTGTCATAGACGATTATCAAGAGTGACAAAAAACCTTAAAGTAGGTGGAGATTGGAGAACTCTAAGGAAACAACTGCATGACACTTTCCCAGACAGTTATTTCTGTGTCATGGTGCAATATCACAGTGGCAGAAGGGACTAAGTGGGCGGGGCATAACTAAATGTGTTGTTGACACATGGTTCAAAATCAAGTACAGGCTCTTTAATGGACGTTTTAGATATTTAAAGATTGATTTTATACTTGTAAGAACTAATCACTCACTCTGCTTTCTCCGGCTCGCTCTCTGTTTTCTCGACAGGTTTGGATGTTGTTTTCTTCTTGTCGGCCCCTGATCCCTCGCTCAGTTCAGACACATCTCCCAGCCCCGGCTCCACGTGTTTCCCTCCTTCTTTTTTAGGCGCTCCCAGTAGCTCCATCATCAGGTCGGCCTCTGCCACTTCTCCCGTGGGTGTCATAGCAACCTCCAAGCTGCCTGACGACTCCATCGCCTCTACTTTCTCCCCTTCTATCACATCTCCATGGATACCAAACTGGGTTGGGTCTGGCATGTTACCAAGAATGTCTGTCACCTTAATGTTTTTGGCTCCCTCCACCAGGCCGCCACCAAACATGGAGGACCAGATGAGGTGGAAGAATCCGAAGATAAGGCCGAAGATGCCCTTAAAGAAGCCGATGAAGAGCATCCAGAAGAAGGAGAAGAAGCCGGTGATCACCTCTTTGATGCTCAGCTTTCGTACTTTTTTAAACTGTTTGCGCACGTTTTTCAGTGAGACTATTTGGCGCACACTGGCAATCTTGCTCTTGACAGAGCGGCAAGCGCTCGTAAAAGCTGACACAGACTCCGCCTCCTCTTCATCTGAGCGATCCTCCAAGAAGCTGTGTCCCTCCTCTTCTTCTTCCTCCTCAGCCTGTTCTGCCTCGTCGGGCTCTGAGATCTGAGAGGCCAGCTGCATCTCAAATATAGTGTCCTCGCAGAAATTGACAAACATTTCCATCTTCTCGCTCTCCCCGCCCTCGTTCACCACGTCAAAGATGAACTGTCGCTTGGACTCTTTGACCTGAGGCTTCTCCCACTGCTCTCGGCTCGACTCGCTGATCTCAAAGTAAACCCTCTCGATGCGTTTGGCACTGCCCATGATCTCGATGCGGCCCAGATACGGCTCAAAGTACCCCAGCAGACTCTCAGCCACGTCCAGGAAGCTGCCCAGACGAGAGTCGTGTGGCATGTGCTCAGAGAGGTTCGTCAGCAGCACGGCCACGTTAAAACCAATTTCTTTGGCCGGCTCATGGAAGCGCTCCACAAACTCTTTGTAGTTGAACATATCATTCTCATCAGCCTCTGCACAGGAGAGTAGGAACTCGATCTCTGACTGAGTGTACTGCTTCTGGCTCTCCATAGACTTTTGAAACTCTTTCTTTGAGATGAGGCCCTTACACTCAGGGTCGTACTCTTTAAAGTTGTCAGATGTGGTCAAGTCCTTCAGCTTCAGGAACATGTCAAAGAACTTGAGGATCATCTCCACATTGCTTGAAGACTCCACCAAGGTGTCCACCATCTGCTTTCCAATTGTTCCATTAACCACATTGCCTTCATAGGTGACAGGAGTGTTAGTGTCAGACACAAACTATGTGCAGATGTAGATGTATGTCAAGTCTTCTTACCCTCAAGCAGAGACAGCAACATGACCACCATGTCTTTCTGTAAATCCATCAGCTCCTTCAGCAGCTCAATCTGACTGGAATCCTATGGAAAAAAAGATATTTTACCTTTTAAAATATGAAAACTCTTTTATGCTACTTTTACAGTTTTAAGATTTAAACTGTATTAATATTTGTACAATAACATCATGTGTATTGTAATTTCGGCATACAGCTGTAATACGTTACTGATACATAAAAATCTACTAGCAATCCATAATGTCACTTTATACACGTGCTCTATACCTGTGACAGCTTCATTTGCAAGTTAGCAAATACATGTAAGAAGCCCACAACAGCATCCCAGAGTCTGCTGTGGGCCAGACTCTGCTGGTTTCCAATACATGGACCCTGCAAAAGGCAATGGGCAAATGTGAAACTAATAAAAACAAATGAACCCATCAAACAGCCTATTGTGAGTCTGACCTGAATGTACTCAGTGAGGGAGTTAAAGATCTGTTTGGCCACATCCAGAGCTTTGGAGAAGTTGAGCTTTCCAATGTCGTCTATCACGTCTTTACCAGAATAGTACCAGTAGAAGTCACTGATAGATTCCTGTAGAGCAGAGGAAAAGAATGTACATAGAACAAAAGTAATGAAGCCAGTGCTGCCATGTTCAGACCTGCAGCCGCAGCAGGTAGTCCACAGTGCTGATGATTATGTTCACTGTGGTGGTGTTTCCAGTTTGTGTTCTCAGGAAGTTCTGGAAATCTGTTATAATTATAAAGATCAAAATCAGCCTTGGGGAATTGATAAGTGAATAAAAATATAAAACACAAAGGGCCTTACCTCCATTGTGCCCCTCACACAGAAGTTGCAAAAAACGGAATAAGTCTTTGGTAAAGTCATCATTTTGAAGCACTTTGGAACCTTTGAAAGAATACTTTTGTTAATACAATTTCAAACTGAAATACCAACCGAAGTTGCCGTTGAATGAAAAGGATATATGAGACTACCCTCAAAATGATTTCACATGAGGCAAGCATATGTAATGTCATTTTGAATCTGTGGTCTTTAGATTTCAGGCTGACAACTGAATCCAAAGCGTGTTTTGTGTTGAGGAAAACCATAGAACAATTCCAGAAGCTGAAGGAAGCCTGAGAACTTTGACATGCAGGCCGCGTTTCAGCCTGACAAAGCACAGGAGCAGGGGACAAAAAGTGGTTACTGTTCATAATAAAAAGAAACAACCAACAGCAGAGCTAAATGGTCGAGTGTGCACAGTATGTCCATGTTTATAGAAACCAGCTTTTTGAAATGAGCCCAAAATCCAAAGCAAGACAAAGCTTTGCTTAGGCTGTTGACACAGCTCCAGTCAAACCTTCAGAGGTGGCACTGTGCCTCAGATGATCAGTAATGGGACTGCATTAGTAACTGTTAAAATGAGGTGATAAGAACAATGTCACACAAAGGACAGGCAGTGTATGCCTAACAGTCAGCATGCACAGGGTGTTCCTGCTCACTGAGGAAACACAGGGGCCGGTCACCAGAGGAAGCAGGGAGAGTGGACCACAGATATATGAAGAGGACATTCAGGTGAAGCAGAGCCAAATCAGGACGATCTAAGTTTGCTATTTACCCCGCTGAGTGTGGACTGCCATCGATGGGTTTTAAAATGACAGGAAGGAGACAAAGAATTCACCAAGACATAAGCAAAAAGAGAGGACATTGGGTTACAATACACAAAGATATAATTATATCAGCTACGGGTGTACAACTCAAAAGCATGCTGTTCAAAATTAATATTGTGAGCTAAATTTGTGCCACTTAAATATGAAATTATAATAACATAATTAAAATACAATGAACTGTTAAAGACTCACTGGAAATGTATGATGAAGACAAACGGTTTGATGAAAAGTGGGGAAAGCTGGATTAATGCTGGACCATGTACTCTGGGATTAGACACTACTGTTAGAGCATGACAGACCACCTCTCGGAGCTAAAACACGCTGCAGCACCAGTCTATGTGTTCAACCAATTCTCCAACAAAAACACAACCAGTAATAATACTACTACTAATAATAACCACAATAAAATAGTATTTCACTTGTACTGCCTGTCGTGCTACACTGTAGTTATTATTCATTTACTCCATACTCAGTGATGGTAAGTTACAGCACTTAAAAAGCCACAGCTGCCCTGGGGTAGACTGACAAGTGAGGCAAACTCTACAATCACCACAAACCACTCACTCATAAACCACATTCAGTCTGCGCAAGGTAGGGGACATGTCTTGCCCAAGGACACAACAACAGTATGTATAAACTGGTCAGAGCGGGGTTCAAACGACAACTTGAAGAACAGATAATGAAACAATGTAAGACACTGCAGGTAAATAAGAAAAAACATCAAATCTAGATCTAGCTGTGATTCATTTATGTATATTATTATAATAAAAACATTGTTAAGTACAAGGTTGAAAATGTTATAGTAAGTGCTATTGTAAACGGTGATGTTTACATTCAAGTGCCGAGCCTTAAAAACACACAGAATGTATGTGTCTTTTGAACTCTCATTTTCTATTGGCATGGTTCAGCATTAGCACTTTTAATTTCTTATTTCCAAAATCCCACATCTCTCAACAGTGTTGCAGAGCTGTATTTAGTTTGTCTAGAAGTAGCAAGGATCTAAATACAAATGTTTGTAAGTATTGTGTTTTACTTACTTGAACCTTCCTCTGTCACCATCCCAAGTCCTTCTGCTTTATTCTGCCTCTCAAAGGCATTCAAGTCCAGGACACTGGCAAGACACAATGATAAACATCAACAAATATTTGTCTTATATACTTTCTTCAAACATTTGTATTTCCTACCTGCATGACTGCATAAGTCCTGACAGACTTTTGAAAAAGCCCGCATCTCTCTTTTCTTTCAAATAATCAAGCATTTTCTGATGATTGGAACGGAAATATAATTACACAGTCAAATAATACACAGTAAACACACACCATGTGTCATATCATTAAATTCCATTGTTAACCAAAGTTTGTGGTTTGGTTACATTGACCTGTCATAGACCTTGTACAAGCTGTACAGGGTCACGGTCTTTATTTTCCTTGAAAATAAGCCGAGTCTGAAAGTACAAGAGCCCACCTGTTGGACGTGCACATTGCCTCCATTTAAAATGGCAATGCCCAGTTTGAGGGTGCAGGTTACCATAGGGCCCAATCGACCTAAAGACACACAAGGACAAACTGAATAAACTGTACTTCATTCAACAGAGTCTTTGAACTGACCTTTACTGGCACTGATCATCTGTAGCACCATCTCTGCAGCCCCGCGGGCATGCAACCTCGCCTGCTGATACAGGATCTTTTGCTTTTCCATCTCCTTTTCCTAATGTTGATATTAAAGGGGTATTTGTAGTGGGTTATTTGTGAATGCATTATCATAAGCCTGCTACACAAAATCAGAAACCTCAAATGTCTTTTCTTTGCCTTCTTCCTCTTCTTCTTCTTCATCTTCTGCACAGCTCTACAAAAACAACAGCTGTTTAGAGTGATGGTCAAACCATTTAGAAAACAAACCATTGCTTAAGGCAATACCTTTGCCATCATGTCTGCATATGCAATATACAAAGGGTCTTCTTCCAAGTGACTGCAAAGAATTGAAGTTGTTCTTAATCCAGTGCTGTGCTATGATCTGACCTGTGACAGTTTGGAGGGCTCACCTTCTCTCTGTCAGGGCGTTGTGGCTGAAATGGAGGATGAGTTGTTGAAGAGGATCTGGCTGAACCTCAGCCACCTCTTCTTCCTCCTCTTCTCCCATCTTGACTGGAGTTTTCTGTAGAATACCGCACACTTTTAAACTAAATATCATCCCACAAAAGGTGCTACATACTATTTAAAATAACATACATGTTTCCACTGAAAAACATAATTACATTCAAACTGCATGCAGATGTGATAACATCTTACACCCTAAGTAACCCGTGAAACAAGTTGACAAGATAAAATGAGTGGAAAATGAACCTTACAAATGTCAATGCACATGCACTGTAAATCAGTCAGAGGCAAGCTGTTAGCCCACTGGTGATAATGGCTGTACATGGAAGATGTCACTGTAATAATGGCTAAAACTCCTGAACATTTATAACATTTGAACGTATCTTAATAATAAAACACCTTCACTTTTAAACCCAGGCCAAGATATGATTGTTTTCATGACTTTTGTTTGTTTGATTGTTTTTGAACGTGTTCACAAATACTGACCATGAAATGCGAGTGCAAACATGCCACGTCACCATGGATACAGAAGGTACTGTACGTTACAACTCACAGACTTAAAGTTACAGCAAAAAGACAACTGATGGTTGGATCCACATCTGACAGCTAGACAGCTAGAGAACGACCCTCCTTACCACTGTGACAAAGGCATAGCCTGCTTTCCTACATCTGAGAGCGCTGGAGCGGGCCCTGTGTCTCCTGAGTTGGTCATGCAGTCTCTGGCCCCTGACGGACCTGTGTGTGAAGGATTTGGCTCGCCTACAGGGGGCGCCCCGGGGTGCTTTGGCCCAGCCTCCCACGCGAACACGCTCCCACGGCTCAACGGGCACAGGCCTTAAGAAGCATTCAGCAGACAGGACTGGCAGAGGGGTGCCAATGCAGGGCACACAGGACGAGGTCAACACAAGCCCAGTACTTACTGCCAGATCCTGCACTAGTTTCTCCTCAAAGGAGTACTCCTCTGTCTCTATCCATAGTCTCTGATAGACCGGGATGAAGAAGTTGATAGCACGATGCCTGGGGAGGGGGACATGAGGGAATGGGGAGTGAATGAAGAGGATGGGGAGGTAGAGTGGCATTAGGGTGGGTCCTGGTGAAGGAGAGATGAGGGAGGGGTTACACGAGTGCATTTCAAGCAGGAGATGACAGCTCATGGAGGGACCACTGACTCTTCTGACAGGTCATTTACAATTTGGAATTGTAATTTTGGTTAAGATAAGTATTCACAGTATAAAGTACAAATAACCAAACAATCAAGTATATATTATAAGTCCATTATCCAATATGTAACACGTTTAAGCTGACCAATCAGAATCACAGTCAGGACAGAGTTGGTTGCTGGGTAGAGCCTGGTCCTGGTGATGAGGAGAGGGGTACTGATGATGCATTTGCCTAGTAGTTCCACTTTACCGTGAGCAGAGAGAACAGGCGGTCGAAGCTGGAGGCTTTGAATGCCCTTTCCAGCCAAACCACCCGATAGCCATTCAGGAAGTAATTATTAATTTTGTATCTGAGGAGGATGAGGAAGTGTTATGTAAAAACAACACAGAAGAAATAGTGTTACTGGGAAGAAGATGAAGATTTTACATAGACACACAAAAAACAAATGTCCCCCACAAAAGTATGGTTCTGTTTCTGTTAGAAATTAGTGCCTTCAAGGTGGTAGATCATTGCTAAACGTAACCAAGACATCAGAGGAGCAAACTCACCTGGGCAGATTGTACAGAGGGGCCATGCGGAAACAGGCCACTACAGCACGTTTGCGCTGTTTGGACAGCAACTTATGCCACACACACTTCTTATTCCTCAAAGGCTGCTCCACCTGAAAGGTTTTTCATTTAAACCTGGTCAGAGTTACAGTAAAAGCTATTAAACCATGATGCAGGAAGAGAATGCTGTAGAACAGCATTTTTGAAACATTACAACCTGCATAGTAATGACCCCTTCTATAAAGCCCATGTTCATAATGTCTGAATGCTAAAAGTGTGTCCACACGGCCCTGTACCTGCTCCAGGTGGAAAACAGCAGCAGAGATGCTTTGCACACGATCCACTGTGTGATCTGGGTTGGCTGGTTCTTCACTCTTTACAACCACATCTTTATATAAGTTCAGCTGCCACTGGACCGCTGGGTCATCCGACTAGAAGAACACAAGCCAATACAAGAATGTTATTGCAATACTGCAAATGAAATGTAGAAAGAAAGTTTTAAGTAGAAAACACAAACATAAATATGCATGATTTTTTTTTTTTTTTTTAAATAAAACAATGTTTACCTTGTCTTGGAGGTGAAGATTCTGACGCAAATGGTCTTTCACCTCATCGTCAGTATCTTTCTATGACAGAAAACGCACATCACAGGGAACAAAATTACCAGCAGGGGGCATGGTTTAACTACTAAATAAAGCAAATCCAGTACAGAGGTCCACAAAACTAGATGTCAAACAGCTGTGCTATGAGAGTGAATGTTAACTAGCGAAAGCATTTTGAACATGTACTGTGTGTACATAAACTGACAGAGCAAGCTCCTCTCATGTGTACAAACTCACCAGACTGTAGCGTATTTTGGCCAGGGAGATGAGTTCTTGGTCTCCAGGGGTGCACATGTTTAAGCCCACAGGCAGCATCTTCTTCAGAGCAGCTACGATGAGTGACGTCTGGATGGAGTAGTATTCACCACGACGACGTTTGTGTTTTCTCTCCTGGTCCCCACCTGACTGTAGAAGACCAGTCATTACATAAATGGATTAAGAGAAACTAATACAACTGGAGCATTTGCATTCATATACAAGAATAAAAGTGTGAACAGTTTATGACATTACCTTCCTAATGTTGTAACGATTGACTGTCTGTAGAAGTGATTTACAAAGGAACTGTATCCTACCTTTGACATCTTTGCCTTTCCTTCTCCAGTGAGAAAACCCAAGTTGTTAATTTCATTCTGCACCACAAAGTTTTGTTCTTCCCGCTTGAAGTTCTGTTTTTGAAAGTAGTTTTACTTCACAAATACATAGTATAAGACACTTAAGAAACACAAAAGCATACATTTGACTTGCACCACAGAATGAAGAGCTCTGCAACCATTCGGAAAAGCTCCGTGGAGTTCTCATCGGGTTCCTTCAGCCATCGAGACCTGAAATAGGAGTTCAGAACGATAATAACTTCAATATATATTTTGTATATACTTTACAGTATACTATGTTGTTTCAAACCCTGTGAGGCATACCTGTTATTATCTACATAACGTATAAGCATGGGATAGAAGGCGTAAAGGTCCCTGCAAAGGACAGCAAACTCGTCCAGAATGAGCAGCTCTGCCTCCTGGTTATCTCCTTTCCCATCAGCCTTCAACAGCTCCTCTTCAGCAGCAACCTGCAAATATTTTGGACTGTTAGTTCAATAACGTTCTATTAGGCAAGGATACATACCATACATCTATTTATTATAATTACCTTTACTGTCTTCTTCCTGAGTTTGTCCATTGTAGGTAGGAAATGACTTCGAAGAAGGTCAGCCCCGGCCTTACAGATAATTGGTTGCGAGTAAACTGCAAGAGACATGGAGCAACTGTAGCTTTTATGTAAAAAGAAGCTACAATAATTGATTTTTTACTGTTATATGCTACTAAAAAATAAGGACAAATGAAACTTGTTGTTCGCCCACCAACTGGAGCATTCAAACCTAACCTGAGCACATGTCCCTTGGCAAAATACCTACACTGCCAACTTCAACAATAATACACCTGTAACTGTTTGTTTAAAGAAGAAGAATTTGGTGTTTTGAGCATACACTGTAGGCTACTCTAAAAACCCAAACTATTGACTAATGAAATGTCCATAGTAACCTACCTGCAATTCTCTTCATCCAGGGGGCGTCCTCAGTGCCTAAGTTGTTATTGAGTATCCGGAGGATGTTTCCCAGGATGATGCTGAGGTGTTCGGAGGTGACCATGGTGCAGCACAGGGTGTCCGGGGGAGAGTTCTCTGGACCTTTCTCCCACCAATAAGACAGATAGTTGCACAGCATGGGGAGGATCACCTCAATGACCTACAGAGGAATCATTCATTTGACTTACTAAGAGCTCCAAAGCCAGAGTCAGTGAACATGACGATTTGCCTCCCACCTGTGGCATGTCACTGTAGCGTGCTCCAGTCTCAGAGATATCGTTCACATCTTTGAGCAGTTTGTCGAGGCATGGCATTTCTGGGCACATCTCCTCCACCGTATCAGGCATACTCAGAACTAAACAAAGACAATAACAAGGCTGTTTTAAATGAAAGTGTTCCACCTGATGGTTCATTCACATTACAAATGAGCAGTCACATACTGGCCCGCTCTCTGGGCGTCTTGGTGTTGAACACTGACAGTGGGTTGTAAGCGTTCAGCGGTGGCTCTAAAAACGCTACAGGCATCGCTCCCACTAGGGTGGCGAGGCTTTCTCCCAGTGCAGGCAGATGTCTGTGTAAAAAGACATACAGCAAACATTGTATCTGAGTTCTTTACTTTAGTGTAATACGTGTTTGTTGGTTTTAACATTTAGTTGAAAATGAATTCCCCACCTCTCCATAAAGATGTTCTTTCCTGTGCCGAGAGAGTACAGGCATGTGAGGATTCGGTAACAGGACAACTGCACATCATCCACTGAAAACAAACAAAACATAATTACCATAAGGAAACACACGGACCCTTTGAAGTTCCAAAGTAAAAATACATCTGAAAACTAACACAGGAGATCCGCTGCAAACCCGTAAGTAGTGATGTGCTCAAAGATGGCCACCAGCACCGGTAGTAAGGCCACAGTAACATAGTTGATGCTCTGGCTGACACTTTTCATTTGGGCTCGTGATTGGAGGAACTTTCCCAGCTTCAACATCTCCAGCAGCTTCTCCAGATCTTCTGCTGCATTCTCAAAAAAAGTACGAACTCCAGCCTTGACCAGCTCTGAACCAGACTTCATCACCGTTCTAGGAGAAAAGTAAAACAGTAAAAGAAAATGAGTACACTAGATTTCTGAAATCACACACCACATCACAGTAAACCGTCTTACCTAGTGTCCAGTGAATGCGCAAGGATGTCCAGACAGCTCACCATGATGGCAGAGTCACTCCCTGCAATACAAACACATGCCTATAGCTGTACACTTCACACTACAGTGATATTATGGGAGTTTAAACCTTACCAAAGAGAGAAATCCTGTGTCTGACAAGAGCTGCCAACTTACAGAAAAGGCTAGAAAAGACAAAGTCAAGAAGGTACTGAAGAATTTGAATAGAAGGAAAAAAGAAACAGGCCATGCAAGCAGTATTACGCAAAATGAAAACAACTGATACTTTGCAGCTGATGTCATCAACATTCCCTGGGGGTGTGATGCTAACTAGAGGCACTGCTCTGTCTGAAGCTCTGCTTCTCAAGTTAGACTTTAATCTGAGCTTTATTTTAAGACAATCTGACCCTAAAGACCTGACTTAGTTGGAACTACAACAGGTGAGCTGATTTTGTACTGTTAAACAAGTCCCTCTCAAATAGCATTGCAGTAACAAGCTAGCTAGCATTAGCCAACAAGCGTTCAGGATCATGAACACTTGCATTGACTTGTATCACATCCATTTTGTATTTTTTCTTGAGTTTTAAGACTTTTTGGCAGTGTTTGCTAATGTGTGCTTTGTGTCACCATGGTAACTGCTGAATATTCAACTATAGAGATACATGAAGAACATCCCCAGTGTAATGTCACTGTAAAGTATCGATAAACTTGACAAATACTGTACTGTTTTTACCTGGTGACCATCTCCTTTTCCTTATTAGAGGCACACCCACAGCTGCTCAGGGACATGTTGGGAGTAGACAGGAAATAAAGAAAGTGGTTTTTGAAGGCTTGATCTATGAGTGGAAGCAGCACCTATAAAGGTACAACACAATAGTTAAATAACAATGTATTGAAAATGCCCACAAATGAATGCAGCAATGAACAAACCTTTGCAAAGAACTTGATTTCCTGGTCATGTGGAGATTTGTCTGTCTTTCCGCTAGTCGCCATAGCCTCTGAAGTTAAGATCATCATATAAATAATTGAATGGATAGACCAAATGATGACCAAATGATTAAAAAACAATACATACCAAGATGAGCAATGAATTCTTGGGCAGAATCCACATATTTAAGCAGTGTTTTAACAAACTTGTAGGCATGGCGCTTTTCCATAGATGACGAGTCCTGCTCCATATCTTTCATACCCCTGTGTACAACAATGAGGACCACATGTCAGTTTATGGCACTGGCATAATAACCTTAAAGATAGCGCTAGTTTATAAATGAGCATTTTCATTGTAAGTGGTTGTGAGAGTAAACCTTGTGGCAGCATATCCGCTGATCTGCAGGAACTTGAAGAGCTCTTGGGCTTTCTCTCTGTCTCTGTGCTTCTCTTTAGCGGTCAGGGTGTCATAGGGAACCAGCAATGGGTGGGTCCCTCCTCCTTCACATTTAAATGGGACGTATAGTCAGAGATGTAGAAGTAGCAAAAATAATGACATATTTATGCAGACCTTTGCTCGTCAGCTCCATCTTCTTCTTTTTAGCCCAAATGTTGTGGTAGTTTTCTGCAACTACTTCAACCATGCCCTGCAGAGTAATAATACACTAAGATATTTGAGTTTCCCTTTAGTTTAAAAGTTGTTTTAATTAATTAATGAAGACCGACCTGTAGCTCCCTTGACAAAGTGACATTGTGCAGATCTACTGGAGCAGGACTGAATCCATTAACCTACAAGGACAATGATTAAATGTGAAATAAATCTCCACCTTGTCAGTACTGACATTTTGGCAGCTGATTCCTCACGAGTGCACAGACTTGTTGTATTCCAGTGAGATAACTGTGCTAACAGCGCTAACAGTGCTAAAGCGCTAGCAGTGCTAACAGAGCTAGCAGTGCTAACAGAGCTAGCAGTGCTAACAGAGCTAGCAGTGCTAGACTTGATCTTAATACCTGAGATTCTGTTTTCTTTTGCTTGTCACTTTCTCGTTGTTGGAACATGGCTTCTCCTTCCTTGGTCCGTTCAATGTTCCAGCCCATCGCCAGCATGCTCTTCAGCGACTCCTTCACCGGCCAGCGATAGGTTTCTCTCTCCTACACAACACAACTTTAGTGCTTGGGTAGGTTTAGTGACGACTGCAACACTGTGGTAATGTGTGTGTGTACCTTCTCACTCAGAGATTTATAAGGCTTCAGCAGAGGATGAGTTTTGGCCTGATCATCAATACTGTCCCCAAGTTTCCAGCCTGCTGACACCTGAGACAACAGTTCAGAAACAAAGCTGTTCAGCCATGAAACAGGAACATGCCTCATGTCACATAGACTGAAACATACCTTCTCTGAGGACCATTTGTCATGGGAATGCTCTGCATATTTGTTGGCAATGTACTCAAGTTTTTCAGGAAGGGAGATGCTGTGAAGAGTTTGTGTGGGTTAGGTGAAGACACATCACATGTTTAACTATGTAACTTATTGAAGTGTTTCATTTCAGAACGCTTACTTGACAGTGACGATTGGTTTGGGGTCAAAGTTTCCATGTGCATCCACTGAAGCCTGCTTTTCCAATGTAGCCCCGAGGGTGGCATCAACAAAGTCTGGAGGCAAGGCTCCGGCAATGGCACACAGACAAGACTTGGCCATTTTAAAAAGTTCAGCGTCATATTTCTACAAAAGACAGAATCAAAGTTTGAATGCCTAGTTTTATTCAGCTAGTGCACACCACATGGGGTTTAAAATGGAGAGACAGAGCAGAGGAAAAGCAGGGGTATTGTACATGTAACAAAAGCTTGTCACAGAAATTGATAAATGATTCATCTTTTTTAGCTTCATCTATTTTTAACTTTGCCTCAGCTGCACAAGACCATTATGGTTCCTCCCACCTTTACAGAACTGTGAAGTTCTTAACAATGATGGAAACAATGTGCAAAGGCTTGAATGGTTCAAAATTACACTGACTACATTTCCATAGTAATCTCTTTATGTGTGTGGATGTACCTTCTGAGAGAGAGATTCTAAAATCCCCCAAAATAGTTTCTTTGTCAGGAGTAATTCCTCTTCAGAAGCTAATCCAAAGCTGCCCATCCCAGAGGGCAGACAGTAGTACTTCCAGTTCTGTTCATAGTGGTTGGTTAACAGCTACAGAAAAAAGAGACAAAAGACAGATGTGTTATTATAATGAGAAGATTGTAGGCCTCATTTAAGACAGTGTTACCTTCAGTGGCATCTTGCAGTAATCTGAGAGCATGGGAACATCAAATACAAGTCGTCTCAAAAGCTGCTGCATCATAGATGGACGGAGATGTCTGTTAAAAAGGAGCAGTGATTATTCTCATCATTTGGAAGTTCAATAAATGAATGTATGCTTGACAGAGACAAAGCCATTGGTCAACAAATGCTCCCACATTTATCAGACAGCTATATTTCTATGAGAGGCTGCAGCCCACTTCATCAGTGGAACTGAGCCTGACACGTTTGGCAGCACTCACTTGCATATAGCAAGCAGACACTCTTCAATAGCGTCCCTCTGGGCTTTGGTGAGTGAGCGGCCCTTGGACAGACGGTAGATGGTCTGGAGGGTGGAGTCCACCAGCTGAGCGTGGTGCTCGGTGCTGGCAAACAGAGCAGCACAGCGGGTCAGGAGAGGCAGCAGAGCAGATCCAATGTATCGGTTCATGGCCAGGGCGGTCTCTGTGGTGCTCAACACCTCCTATGGGACAAGTGCAACAAGTTACACAGTACAATCTGTATTTGATTTACTACAAGGCTCAAACTCCACTGGATGTGTGTCTGCCATGTTGCATTATGTTTCAGACCACAGACAAACAATGTATGTTTTATATTTAATTTCAATTTCTCTACACCAATAGTTAAGACCAGGAATAGCTCCTTTGTAAACTCCTTCAGCTAACTTGGACCAATGCGACAATTAAACTGCCTTCTGTACAAAGCATCAACCCGCTTTTATTAGGGATTGAGTCATTATGATTCAAAGCTTCACTCCCTTCTGTTATCACTGACGATTAGTTTAGGATGATTGTGAAGTCTATTATGCAAAAAAACAAAGCTTCCAAACTCACAGTATCCAAAGATGCAGAGGCTCTTAGATCAGGCAAAAAGCCGACCTCCAGCATCTGCAGCAAAAAGGCCTGGTCTTCGATGCCATACACTCTGTCGAGGAAGAGAACCATGGGAGCCTTGTGGTCCGGGCAGAAACAGGCCGACATATCGGGCTCAGTCACTGAACCATCTGGAAATAAAAACAAATAAACTGTACTGAGGGACTGAATGATGAATACGTGGTTACTGAGAATAGTCTTTGCTTTTTTTTGCAAAAACTACCATATTTTGTACACATGCACCAAAGAATAGAATCAACCAGTTTCTAAATAAATTTGTAATTGCTTAGAAAAAACATGCCTTTGTTGACCACCGGCATGCTAAGAGGAATGCTGATGACTCCAACCAGGTCTGAGGTGGGGACCAGTGAGCGCAGGATTGCTCGGATTCGCAGAGCTTCGCCTTTGCCTGCATTGATTAACTGTAAAAGTTAACAACAGTGTGTGTTTTATTCAGACCTATGCCCAAGCTCAGTATGACATTTTGTAAACAACATACAATGGCTGCCAATAATTATTAACCAGTTCAAGGCAGAGTGTGGGATGTCTTACATGCATCTCAGGAGCACAGCGCCCCAGCAGGTCAATGAGGGCAGAGTAGAAGGACATAATGGCATTGCCCATGTGAATGATTTCTCCCTCCTCCTCACCAGACCTGTAGGATAGTTTCAAAAACAATTTACTTTATTTTTTAACATAAAAATACATTTACTTAACTACATGAATTACAGCAGTATTTTGGCACTGAATGCAGTGCTTTTACCGAGCAGAGGGGTAGAAATATTGATTTTGACTACTTTCCCAATCTTCCTCCACACTACAGACTTTAATATCCTTTCCCTATTAAAATGCAGCTACTGTATCAGAGCCTTTGCATACTAATGTGATCTATACCAACACTACTACTGGGAGCTCAACAGCCCTCCATGTTAAACTTTGTCAAGTTTTAAATACATGGGTTTATTAAAATCTAAAACTAAAAACACCCTGTCCATACCCTGCAGTGACTGCAGCTGGGGGGAGGTCCAGGGTTGGATCCTCAGAGATCTTAATGGCTTCTTTCATTGCAGCCAGCAGCCCTTGGCCGCCCTCTCCCCTTAGGGCTGGGCCAAAACACTCAGGACGCCTGATCAACAGCTTCACCACCACGTTAGCGTTTTCCTCCACACTCTCGCCTGGAACAACAACACGTGTGTCCTGAAACTGAAGGTACACAGAACCACCTGCGTCTCATCTGACACACAAAGTGTCACACAGACTAAAAGATTTTGTTTTATGAATCAGTGAATGAATCAAGTGTATTATGAATCAATCACTGTATTTTTGGTATGAGGATAGAAAAGTTCTCACCATTACAGAAGACAGCAAACCTCAGGAAAGACAAGTAGCGCTCTCCCTCAATGGGATTCCAGCCGAGGTCTGGGTAACCCTTGGCAACCAAAATGGCACAGCTCTGAAGACCACAGCCTGCCAGATATGTCACCACCTACACACAGACACTACTTAGTTTACTATTGCAATTTTGTTTTAAGGGTAAACCATTTCTAGGTGTTTTAAAAAGTGTTCAACAACTCTTTTGAATTCATTTTTATGTTCACCTTCTCCAGGTCGGGCTCCTCTAATGCCAAAGCCAGTCCATTATTGTCCATCACAGATGATGCTGCAACATCCAGTGGAGTGGATCCTCGCATTGCTTCAGAAGCTGAAGAGATAATTGAAACTCTTAGTCTCTCTTTTATAGTGTTGTGCATATTCTGTGAGGTCTGGTCTTACCAAGGCCAACACTGCTATTCTCCAACAAGTAGCTCAGATGGTCAAACATAGCTTTCTGATTCTGGCGGCTGATACGACAGAAGTAGCACAAGAAGCGACAACAGCTGGCCACCATTTTGGGGAAGGCAATTTCCTGTGAATCATGAATACACATTTGGATCTCCGTTGTGACTTGTGTTGTGTGTAAATTCAGTCAATATAAATAAAATGGTTAAATAATTTTATAAACTATGGTAAAAACCAAATCAATGTTACAACTAAAATGTATTGTGATACAACAAATACTTAAAAACTTTACACAAGTCTTGCTTACCTCCCGTTATATGGGTACTGTAAGTTAACTACATGTATCAAGTGGCAGTAAACTGCTCAGGAATTTATGTCCAAGGCGACGTGATCAAACTGCTAGAGTCAGATGTTAAGTGCCTCGCTGTCTCCCTGAGGTCTGTCTGTCTAAGGTTCAATTCATGTTTGGCACTGACCAAGGCTTTAAATCACAGCCCTCTCTTCCAGCTTCTGTCAGCACTGCCCAAAAAGGACAGGGCAGAGAGACATCACCCCACCCCACTCCTGCCCCTCTGGGTGCCCCACTAATTTACCAGCTCCATAACACGAGGGGCTTTTATAGGTCTTAAGCTGTTGCTCTTGGCTTACCCCTAAGTCAAATCATCGGTTTACAGTGTAATGTATATCAAAGATCATTAAAAAAATACAATTCTGGCAGCAGATGATAAATAAATGAAGATAAACACCTGGGACTTGTCTCCTCCCAGCACATTGACCATGACCTCCATGACAGTCTCATGCATGCCGAGCACTCTCATCAGGTTAGGATGTTGGTAGAAAACTTTGTTGTTCATAATGTCTCTATAAACACAACATGTTACTGTTTTAACTGAAAATTCTTGCTTTAAACATTGACAGTAGTGAGTCGTTCTTACCCAAGCCCATCAATCATGAGTTTCTCCTCTTCAGTGCCCATGCGCACAGACAGCAGGGACCTGATCTGACCCAGAGAGGCCAGGAGGTTGATAGCGTCTTGCACAGACGCAGCACTGATGGTGTAGGACTTCTTCATGGCGCGCAGAAGCTCTCCGATGCCGTCGTACTGTCTTCTGAGGAGGCTGAACATCACCCTGACCAGCTCTGGGTCCTGGATGTGAGACTCCTGAG
Organism: Periophthalmodon schlosseri; assembly: GCA_000787095.1. Lineage (NCBI taxonomy): Eukaryota > Metazoa > Chordata > Actinopteri > Gobiiformes > Gobiidae > Periophthalmodon > Periophthalmodon schlosseri. The sequence continues at coordinate 45,664 of KN484625.1, forward strand.
CCCAGCTGGTGATGGTCTGGGAGATCAGCTCCTTTAGGTTGGCTGCACACGTTAGAGTCAGGGGGAGACATGAAGTCATTCACACGTCAGACAGCTTTAACATCTAAACAGGCAGACAGAATAGCCTCCTCTGTCACTGTATTAGTCACTGTCCGGATGAAGACTCCAGCAGTTGAATTGCGCTGGCGTTAAACTAAAAGTGAATCAATATTGATATTTCGCAATCAGACGTGCCTCAGACATCTTCTCTGTCTTGAGTGTATTAGTTTGTTGGATTTCAAGCTGTTCTTAAAATAAACAAAAATAAATGCCTCATCTAAATCTAAATATGCCAATTTGACTTTTTGTTTGGGTTCTTATCAATCAATAAATTAAAAGTGGGTTGTCAATGACTGGAAAAGTGATTTGATTAATTTGGTCTCAGTTACTGTAACTGTATGCTTAAATGTGTTTTTTAGCATCTTTTATCATATGTACTCTACCTGCCTACTCTAAGATTCTTTTTATGATTAATCTACTACAAAACCCCTACATCTGACTTTTGATATGACATTGTTATTCTGGACATAAAGTTGAACCATGGGTCCTGTCAGCAGTGGGACATCTGTAGCAAACAAAGGGTCATATTCAAACAGAATTATAATGAGACTTTGGACAGAGGCAGGCAGAGCGGCTGCTCTGAAGGTGAACACTTCACATCTGCTCTGCATTTTATCAAAGTCTTCATCACACAGGACTTTAGTGTCTAAGCTCTAACACAAAGCACCACTTAGCACTGTGTCGTTTTTCATCTGGGTGCTGCTTTTACCTTCTTTAGGTATAGAGTGAAAAAAGCTTTTGTATAATGCAAGTCGGTCCAGAACATGGGAGAAAATGCAGGTGCCTGTAGAGGGTTGACATTAATATTTGAAGCTGAACTGTGGCTAAAGGGCAACCTGAGGAATATACTCAAATTGGCAGGAAATAATTGCTGATGGTGGTAGATTGTATACATTATCATAATTATCATACATAAACCTAAATTCATTTTGTCTCATGTTGTCAGGGGGATCCTACATGATAATCTCCCAGTGGCTGATGTAATATTAAATAGTGTTCTGTAGCCTGATGCTGCCTGTCCACTTTACATACTTAAGAGATTAAAGTCGTGGTCTATGTGTTTCCATTAACCATAAGTGGGCTTTTAGTTGAATGGAGTAAATGTCAGCATCTTACTGGGAGCAGCCTGCTCTTTTTCTGAGGGATCTTCCTCTGGTTTCTGAGGTGGGCCCTTGATCTTGTACAACAATGCAAGAAGACGGCCCTTTATCGACGTGTCTGGCTCCTCTTCTTCCTCCTCCACAGGAATTCCTAAAATAAGCAAATGGTTTTAAAGAGACCCAAGTGCTTTTTGATGAGACACTATAATACTTGTGCTTCAGGGAGGTGGTTATATTCATGTTAAAACTGTTTCTGTGCTTGTAAAAGTAGTGAGGGTGTAGTACACTACCACAGTGCAGTCGCAGTTCTTCATGAAAGCTGTTAAGTTCCTCCTGTATCTCCTCGGGACAGGGGCAGTCCTCCCCTGCACTGAAGTTCAACAGGATGTTGATCTACAGAAAAGTCACAAATAGCAACAGTAAAATATGCATCATACGACAATTACCAGAGACACTCTAGATAGATACTCTAGATAGAAAGTATGTGCATGTATTCAATTAACAAGTATAGTGTCATACACACTTAAAATAGCCATGACAAAATCCCTAAAATTATCAATGCCATGTGCTGTGTGCTGGAAATCACAAGCCAAGTGTAACTGTCCATGAGTAAGCTAAAGCAGAGCCCCTTTAAAGATATTTTGATGCCTATTCCCAGCAGTACTTTTTAATAAACCATGTGGTGAACAGAGGGGGGAGCTCTCTGGAAAAAGTTGCCTACAGTCAACAGCTGCTGTACTTAGTTTCCAGAGATCAGAGCTCAGCTTTAAGCCTATGCACAGAAAAATTGTTTTTCTCAGCTGTTTCTTTTTTCTCTAGTTTAGGCAACGTCTGGCAGAAAAGATGAGAGACAAAACCAGCCTTGTCATTCTACATACACCTGGCCAACACTGGTGAGGCAGTTAGCATACTAAATATACTATTCATCAAAAGAAGTTACCTGTATCTTTACAAAAGAAAAAAATAACAGCTCCTCAGATGTCATGATTCAAGTCTTGTGGAAGCATTTTGGAAATAAAAGCACAATATAAAATAACTGAACAATCTCAAGTAAAAGTCACACATGGCTCCACAGATTCTGACATTAATCTTTTGTGTGGGGCAAGGTTATTGATTTTTCTCCAGGCTCAGTTCACAGCGTTCAAAAAACAAGTGTAAACATAAATAGCCTCTCCAACAGGCTGTGACTCCCCTGTGCGTGCTGCTTGGGACTGTACCTGCTCATGTGGAGGCGAGCGAAACTCTTTGGTCTTTTTGGCTGTGACGGCGGCGGACATGTTGAACGCTTGCATTAGCTCATTGTAGCGGAACTTCTGATTAAACTGCAGCTTAGAAACAAAACGATCTGAGAAGGACACGATTGCCTCAATGCGGTGTTTCAGCTCACAGTCACAGAAGTAGTGTAGAAGTTCACACATCTGAAACAAAACAAAACACAATATAAAACTAATACACTCACTCCCAGGTGCAGTTACTACACCTAATTGTCAACTAGCCATGTCAGAATTGGGTAATAAAGGTTGAAATATGGTGACTGTAGGCTTCTAGATAGCTCATATAACATAATTTGTTATAAATAAGATAACAATTATGATTTTCAAAATACGACTGTGAAGATTATTTTTTTATAGTTAAATAGTTGCAATTAGTGCCAAAAGCTACATTTAAATAGCCGCATAGACACATGGTTTGTTTTGCTCTAATACTGGTTTCGCTTCCAACTGTAAATGAAACTGAGGCACTGGCAGCAAAAGCCATCTATCATTTCAGAGACTTTTTGGGCCCAAAAAAAGTTCAGTTGGGAAAAATACAGGGTCTGTGTAGCTCTGTCACTGATAAGATGCATTAGCATTCAGCTGGGATACTTTGCTGTGCACCTATGTAATAACTTTTCAGAGCGGGATAAATCATAACATTACATCTGAGAATGAGGATTTAGTGTACCAAATCGAATGAGGCAGACACAATTTGAATTTCATGAGAGCGCTGACAGATGAAGTGCGGAAATGACCTGGCGTTTGACGGACTCGGGCAGGGACTTCTCCAGCAGACCCTTGACAGGTGCTTTAGCCTCTTTCTCCTCCTCTCCTGCCTCCACAGCCTTCTCCTCATTCTTGTTGGTCTCCTCCTTCTCTGCGACTACGGCCACCTCCTCCCCCTTGGCCTCCTCCTCTTTGCCCTCCCCGAACACGTTGGGGTCGATCAGCAGCAGGATGAGTCTGACCTCCTCACTAGTTAACACGCCCATTATCAGCAGTGTCCCAATGAGTTTGAGGATAGGGACAAACTGGTACTCCACGCTTCCTCCAACGGGATCCCGGATATGGGTGCCCCCTCCCTGTACGGCCTCCGTGAGCATGCTGATGGCCTTCTCTTTCAGGATGCCGAGGGGGATCTGGGGGCTGTAGAGGTACTGCTGGCGCTTGGTGCTGAGGATGCCCACAGGGGAGAAGTTGACGCGAGGTTTGAGGGAGGTGCTGAGGCCCACCCCGGGAAGTGAGTGCTTTTTGGATTCGTCTGGGAACAGCCGGATGGAGCGAGTTTCATCCGTGACTGGGATAATGAACTCATTGTTCATCATTAGACGAGCCTCCTTTGCCGTTTCAAGATGGATACTGGAGAGGAGAAAAATGTATCAATCATTTTTTAATCATTGTGCAGTGCTGTGTGCATGTGTGCTATTGCTGTATGATTCATCCAGTCAAGAAACAATTGTTCATGTTGTAGTTTCCTGGGTGCAATCTTTAGAGAAAGAAAACTGACATATTTAGAGGTAACATATGTGAGCCCAAACAGTAGGAGGAAGCATTGCTGAAGAATTCATTGAAATCAGAGTTAGTCACTGTTAGCAAATCACATCAGTAAATTTAAAGAAAGCACATTATGCTTTTGTATATCGTTATCTCTCTGTCTATGACACCCGGGGATTATAATTTTATATTGATCTAAAATTACATAACACATAATTACATACTTTTGCTGGCCCTTTACAGTGTGCCATTGTAAACATCATCACAACAAAGTGCCGCACTGTCGGACTGTGTTGGTAGCTGCAGTTCACGGTATCAAGCTGTGGATTTTTGTAAAAATGCATGCCAAAATCGGTGCTGCCGAATCCTACTTGTGTCACAGTTTAATAAAAAAAGAGAACAAAGAGAGTATAGAGCAGTGGGTGTGTGGGGGAGGTAGGCGAAAACTGACATTTGGAGCAATGGCGTCATTTAAATCTAATCACAATAGCCTCTTTCAATAGCCAGTCCATCTTATATTTACATAAAAAACACATATGGAGTAAAATGTGTCCTGTGCCCACCTCATGAGCACATTGTAGAAGCCCTCTCGGAGCATGCCAGAGAGGTACTGGTTGTCGATGGTGTAGAGCAGCTGGGACTGGTCCAAATGGCTGCAGAGGGCATGAGCTACACGGGTGTTGCCAAGGGCACACAGGGCACAGTACAGCTTCAGCGTGTGGTAATGAAACTTCCTCAAGTCTTCAAGCTCAGACAGTTCCAGGATGTCCAAACACCTGAAGAGACAAGTCATGAGACCTTTTATAAGTCACTATTAGCTAACTTGAATAAAAGCATGAGTAAAGCATGCGTAGTAGTGTTGTCACGATACTAAAATTTCAAATTTGATTTTGATATTAGGGAATAAACTCGATACTCAATACTGAATCCAATATCACAATGATAATAAAAAATACTCTTCATTTAGACAGTAGAATGTGATTTTCATATTAAATGGTAGTACTTTCTTTTATATTCCCATGTGGCCTTATATCTGTGTAATCCCTCAGTCGTCCAGGTAGGTTCCATAGTGGTCCATGGGCGTGTACTAGTCTATGTGTCTTATACATCATTCTAAAGATATTCAGGAAAGGTTCATTTCTGTCCTGTGAATGTGACTTTTTTAGTATCGATACCTGCTCAAATGAGTATCTAGCTTCGATACTAGTTTTAATACCAATTGGTATCTTTTGAAAACCCTAATGGCCTTATCCCGTACCTTTTACGTTTGATCCACTGGAAAACATTCAAAATTACCCAACTGAATGATGAATGAATGAGAGTGAATGATGACACACTGGCAAAGTCATCCGTTGCTCACTCTTTATCTTTCACTAAAAAGGCTAACTAAAAAAAACTAAACATACTTTTGACAACATTCTTAGTTAAGTGTCTTATTCATTTTTGGCATATAAAAACTCCTAACTCTGAATGGATAAACACTGTAAACCAGTGATACCAGTAAAGCCTCGTGTGGCAGACCTGTTCTCTTCTGGGATATGCACAGCCATCATCTGCAGAGGCTCCAGACACTGGACGACCCAGCCGTGCCTCTCGCTGACCCGAGCCGTCTCCACATTCAGGAATGTGTTTGGCATCCGGCTCCACAGCACCGACACAATGGTCTGCACATCCAGCCGAGGAGGGCACTGGGGCACGGGGTTCCTACGCTCACTCTTGAACATGGCTGACGAGAGAGGCATCGCATCCTGAAGAACAAGGACATTTTTTTACTTCAGTACAGATTTACTGTTCAAATGATGATGTTTTGGTTAAGACAAACCTTGTTCTTGACAAATTCAAACTGGAAGAGGTTGGGGCTTGTGGGCCGCACAAACACAGCAGGGAACAGCTTAGTATTTGGTTCAACCTAAGAATGAAAAGTGAGAATAAAAGTTCAATACATATTTTGCTGTGCAAGCAAAACAATCAATGCCCCTACAGACTCAATTCAATTCAAGTTTATTTATATAGCACAGTTAAAGCAACTTCAGCTGACCAAAGTGCTTCATATAAAAGTCAACAAAAAACAAATACACTTCAGTCTGTTATCTGTTTATGTCATAACTGAGATGGTTTTCAGATCTGCTGTGTGTTTCCATTTCACCATCTCAGATCTCACAGAGACTAAGTAACCTGTTAAAGTATTATTAACCTGATATGTTGTGGGCAGCTCTTTGCCATTGGCCGTGAAGGAGACCAGGCCAGAAGCCAGGTCTATGAAGCAGCCGATCTCCAGGTCAGAGTTAGAGGACTGCCCAACAGCATCCGATCCGCACACCATGTAACAATTACTCCTCTGGACACTGTAGCAGCAACAACAACGGCCATTTGTAAATCAAACATTCAGTAAAACATTATGAACCAAAGAGTAAAAGGTTGACAAAGGAGATGGATGGTCTTTAGTGGTGGTCAGACCGAAAATCTATTCTAACACAATCTAATGTGATCTAATGCATTTTGTAAGACATTCTTCACAGAAGCACATTGTGGGGTTGTTTATAAAAAAAACAATTAAATGAAATCGCTGCTAATGACAACAAATTCTAAAACAGACACAACAGGGAAACTGAATGCACTTAATGATTCCTGTTCTGTCCAAACAGTAAATTTAAATGTGTTTCCACAGTAACTATTTGTATGGTTAAAAGAAATTGCCTTTCATGGACACGTCCACGCTCGTCTCCCAGGGTCACAGTGACTGTGCGTGTTTTGTTGAGGGAAAAGCTCTTGCTGTAGTAATGATAATCTGGAGAGACCCAGCCCACCCAAACGGAGGTAGGGTCCTGTCCTGCAAACACTCTCACAGAGTGGTAATACTGTGTGAACACAGAAAGGGAAAATAATGTCATGTTTCCGAACAAGCTGAAAATGTATTTGTAACACATGTATTTACCGTTGTGATGCTTCCATAGTCCACAGTCCCATCTTCTTTAGGTGGCTGACTACACAGATATTTGGAGGAAATGTGAAAGTAAAGTAAATATGTTTGCTGTAATGTAACAGTAATATTGGTATGATTATACTACAGTATCCAGTCGATGCCTAACCTGAGTTTGTGCGACTCATCCAGTATCATGTCTGCAGAGTAGAACTCCACAGGCATGCTCAGCCTGCAGTACACCATCTCACTGTTACTGTTCTGTGTGCCAAAAGTCTTATGTGTGACTTTGAGGCAGGGCGGACTGTCCACTGTGCCGTCAATCCTTGTCACCTTCAAAGACAAACTATGAGTGAAATCCACTGCATGCACACTGCACCTATTAGGATGGGGCTCTGTGTTAGTGTACCTCCACATGCAAGTGGTCTGGAGGCACATTGACAAATGTGGGCAGGCGTTTACTGAACCACATGGTGATCTCTCGGTTCATGTTGACAGCAAATGGCTCAAAGCCCTCCTGAAGCCCGTACATGGTGTAATACTTCAGGGTGCTGGCGTCTTTACCTAGGTTCATACGGCCAATCTGAGATTGGCCCATACTGCACACAGGGATGAAACCTGCAATAGGACGAGGGTTTTTATTTTATGCAAATGCACTCAATTTGAAATGCACTTCTGAAGTATGAAATGAGCCCTTACCATTTTCAGTCTCAAAGTCAGCAAAGCAAAGCTCAGAGCCTTTGCTGGTGATCAAAAGCTCTCCGTTCAAAGTGAAAATCATGGATTTGTCCTCCATGTTGATCATACAACCAACAACATCTCCCTTCTTCCATGGTTGCCCAAAGTAACGGCTGCCTGCATGCATACGTCGGCCCTTAAGGAAATAAAATGTGAGAAAGAACATGAACAGTATATACTAATTGATTAATTACAAAACCCTTGGCATGCTAAAGTATGACTTACCTTGTATCCATCAAAGACAAATGCCTGGTCATCTATGCCGAGCTCGACGTCAGGTCTGCAGCCTGGTCTGGCCCAGCCCACTCTCATGTCCCCTCCAGTGATGGCCTCAAACTCAAAGTACCACTTCCCTGTTTTGACCGCGTATGTTTGTTCCACTCGGAAGAAACGAATTGTCTCAATACTCTGATCATCATTTACATGAACCGCTGAAAAAGAAAGATTTTTAAAGGTCATATTTCCTTTTTAATTACGTGTGCAGTAAAGATGAAGTGTGAAGCATTTCTAACTCTCTTGATCTGGAGGGTCTATGTCATATCCATATCCCACAAGAGTCCTGATGGCCTCTCGTAGACTGTCTCGGTTCGACTTCTTTGTGCGCTCGTCCAATAAAGCATACGGCACCAGACGGGGATTGCGTCTACTCTTCAAATCCTGTCACATATGAAAAATGAGCTGCCATGTAATATTATTAAAGAGATGCGTTATATTTCCCTGTGATATACACATTCTAATTAGTCTCACAGTGGGTAATGGCATAACTTGCCTGCTGGATGCCATAGGTCCAACCTTGTTTAATTCTGTCTTTGGCCCACACATTGTGTGCGTTCTCGGCCAGTTTATCAACTAGAAACTCCTGACCTGCATTCAGCTTTATGTCAGAAAGTTCTAGTGGCGCAGGCTTATATCCATTAGACATCACATAGCTGCAACATACAACAAAATATCACATGTTATGATTAACCCTGGTCCGTTTGAGAATATGACTCAACATGGAGAACACTCACTCCTTGGGAAGTTTAATTTTCTTCAGATCGTCCTCAGCGTGAACATTGGCCTGAGCAACATGACATCCCAGTGCCAATAGGGTTCTGTGATAAACCAGGAAGAATATAAGAAAAACTTCCACAACATTTTGTAGTAAATGCAAACACACACAGCACCTGGGCTCATTTACATAGCTTATAGTTTATAATAAGTTTATAATAAGCGTTGCTGTGTACCTTTACACTGTCTTAATTATAACTAACACCTGGGTGTGGCTTTATTCAGCCAGGTTAAATGTTTTTACAGTAAGATATCTCCCAGACAGTAACTAATGCTTTTTCTAAACAATAGATATATGCACTCAGGAAACATAAGTCATTACAAAGTCCATCTTAACCTTAGCTGTACTTGCACTGCACAGCTTTGAAGGAGAATGAGCATAGTGCCTTACTTTAATGTCTCACTGGACATCTGCAAGTTGTAGTTTCTTTCAGTTTCAGGCAGCTTTGAAAAGTCCACAAGGCAAGGATGCTGCCTCTTGTTGTCATCTCGAACCTGAAAAAAAAAATCATTATATATTATCCTTGTTATCCTTTTCCTGTGAAAACATGCATGGTCATCTATGACCAGGCATGTTTTCTTACCTGTTTCAAACATGGTGGCTACAGTAAAACCACACTTTTTAAAGCCTAGATCATTTCAATCACCAAGACACACACCATCATGTTTGTGTTTCACTTTCCTCTAGCTCCGAGTAGCTGCAGAGTAGATTGTAAATACAAGCTAGCTGCTCTTGTGTTCATAAACAAATGCCCAGATCTTGCTCACATGTTTAGGTTTTAGACTCAAACTAACAACACCATTATATAAATCTTGAAAAGGAAATATATCGAAAAGCAAATCAGTGAGACAAATTTAATTGCATGAAGTGAGGTTTGCTGGATCTTATAACACTAAATACTCATTCTCAGAGATACATGTCTTTAAGGGTCATTGAGGTTATAGAGCCAGTATATTAATCTAGCAGCTGTTTGTACTTAAATGCTGTCCTTTATAAATTATATGGTGATCTTTCCCTCTATGGAACGCTTCCTCACAGATTTAATTAATGCAGGTGTCATCATCCTGGAGGGTGAAGCACTCATTAGATTTGTTAAATGGCCCCGGTGGTATTGGCCCACTGCAGAAGGACTGTGTGGAAAAAAAACACAGTGCAGGACTGTGTGTGACCAGACTATCAACCAAGCTCGTGCTGCACAGCGAAATGCCAAGTGATGGACAGGGATATTACGATGTATGTATAATCGATACAAATGTCAAAACAGGGTTAGGAAAAGAATGATAGTCAGGAAGGGCATCTGGTGTAAAGCCTAATATCCAAATATGTTTAATTTATATCTTATTATTATGTGCCAGTGTTTTGCTATAAAATTATTGTTATAGCTAAAGCAATTGACACATTACAGTTATGTTCATATTATGTAAAAAGGGCTTTGAGAAGAAAACGTGTAACTTATACCCTATACTTCACTATAGGGCTGTAGTCCTTTAGCCGTTTAGTCAACTAATTATTTTATTTAGATTATCAGGAATTATACGGAGAAACAGCAGAAAGGAGAAGTTAGTGAGTGAGTGAGTGAGTGAGCTGAAGATTTGTTATTTTTGGTATTTATATGTAAAAAAGCAGATTAAACTCATAATTCACAAGTTTAATCTGTTTTATATAAATACATTGTTACTTAGTACTTACTCCTCAAATAGTTGTTTTTGCATGAACTCCGGTGAAGGTGTAGTCTTGTGAGTGCAGTTTGGGTCAGATACATAGAAATATTTAATAGTTTTGAGAGCTTTGGCCACGCCCCCTTTAAGGTCGACTAATCGATCGGCAGGACGTGTCTTTAGTCGACTATAGCTCAACTATACTATATGTAAATAGCTGAGTTAAATCAAGAATAACAATTACCGGGAGCATTTTGGATTCTACCACTGACCATAAAGGCATCTAATAAAGTATATTTTCAAACGTTACTGATTTCTACAGTTATTCCAATCAACAGTGGCAGACTTACCTTTCCATAGGTCCAGCCAAGCTCAATCTTGTTCATTGCCCACAGTTCATGGATGTTTTCTGCCAGTTTATCTCTGACATTGTCCAGCAGAGGGGGGAGAACAACCTGCAGAGGGGCAGACAGAGGGGCAAGACATCAGATCCATCAAAAAGGCAACAACCACAAGGACACAATCACCACAATTCCATGGTGAGAATCATATTTCGTTTTTGTCTCCAGACCTGGGTGGTGTCAACAGGTGTGGGGATGAATGAGGCTTGAGACAGAAACTTGGTGGTTCCCAGCAGGTCTCGGATACCTTCATGGTCCCTCTTGTACTCCTTCACGGGCTCCACATGCATCTTCTCTTTGGGCAGCAGCGCTTCATAACAAGGAGAGTAACCAGCAGGGGGCAGAAACTTAAAATCTCCATGACGTCCACCTAACAGGAAACGGACCCTGGAGGGAGAAACAGCGTTATTTCACATGTGCTGTCTTTTCCTTGCGATCATCTTTTAAACCATTCATATAACTGCACTCTCTCCCCTCCTGCTCCCTGCCATTTACTTTCTGACTGGATGCATGACTTAATAGTGCAAAAGAGCGTTTATCTTATATCTATCTATCTATGCCTACCGAGATCTAAGCTGCATTCACAAACCTTTAACTGTTCACCACATTTCACTCATGTGTGTCTGTTCTGTTTAAAGTGGAACTAAACTGTGAATATGGTGTTTTTTTGGTGTTTTTTTTTTGTTTGTTTGTTTTTTTATGTATTTAATGCCAGACGGACATACATAGTGACCAGTCATATACAGTTGTGACAAGTGGTATGAAAACATACCAAGACATTACATCTAAGTTTGTGCTGTCTTCAGTGGCCTTTGCAATTTCAACTAGTTGATGACGTCACACAGTACTGCCCTGATTAGAGCCAGGTGTTTCTGATTACAAACACCTGGCTGCAGGAGCGAAGTTTGAACTGTGGATACCTGTTAGACCAATTACACTGTTCCTCATATGTCCAGACCTCGCCCCTCCTCCCCTGTCGCTCTCATCTTTAGTCCTCCAGGTACTGCCCAGTTTAGCAGCTCTATTTGAAATATGGTTACAGGCAGAGTTTAGGCGTTTAGTCCCACTTTAAAGTCTCTGCTTGTTGAATTTACAGTTAAAACTTAATTAATTTTTTTATATAATTTATACATTTCAGTTTGAAGAGTTGATAAATGGGATGAGTTCCTTTGGTGCAAAACAAACATCTAAAGTCTGCAAATCAAGCAAAGTTCTGAAAAAAGTTGGAAAAAAATGCTTACTTGACCCCTGCAGAGAAACTGACGACAGGGAAGAAGAAGCCATCGGTGTTGAAATCCTCGAACATGCCCTGCACCGGCTGCCCATTGATCCTGAAGGACATGGAGGGAGCGCCCAGGTCCAGACAGCAACTCACCA
>KN484625.1:57841-89630 GCA_000787095.1 Periophthalmodon schlosseri
ATGGAGGCCACGGCCCGAGGGATTCGGCCTAGACAAAAGTGCCATGGATAGATGTTATTGCTACAAAGTCACTGCAAATGTAGGACACAGTAATAGTGATGAGAAGAGATAAGGCAGAAGCGGCGGGGAGGGATTCACTCTCAAACATGGAATGAGCCAGGAGAACTTTCGAGGAAGTGTTTTTAGTCCAAAGATAAGGGAGCAATTACTGAACTTAAGACCTAATGTATCCTACATGTGCTTTTAGCAGCACCGAGATGTACTGACCTTTACTTCACAATGAGTTTTTTAAGGTACTATGAACTAAATGAGTTACTTGCTCTGCTACTGTATAAGATAAGACAAGGTGTACCATAAAGGCGCTGTACCATAAAAACATGTATTTACATGTATATAATGAGGAGGTATTCTACTTCTATGGGGTATTAACTGCACACACATAACATGTTTAGCTCACCATGTTACCTTTTATTGTTTGAAAATTATTTGCCAAATAAATTTCAATTTCATTTTTGACACTCTAAGAACCCCCTCACTTTGCTCTCCACACTAAGTCACTCCCCCTTCAGAGCGCTATCACAACACAATCCGTGTGCATGCAGCTAATGAAACTACTGCACATAACATCAGGTTTGTCAAGTTGTTGTGAACAGTTTTGTATCATGTTTTTGTATATTTATGGAGAATTGTCGTGTGGGAGCATGGGTGACAGGCTTGGGAGAGAGATTTCTTAAATACTCAAACATGCATGGATGACGTCTAAAACCTCTTCAGGTATGTTGTTGAAGAAACATGCATGGATGAGATCTAAAACCTCTTCAGGCATGTTTTGATGAGGGAACAACGTTAGAAAGCTAAAAAAAAAAAAAAAAATCTATTATGCATAATACCCCGTCTTTAATGAATCCTGTTGTGTAAAATAAGACAAGCTGGGAGTAACACTGTACCATAAAACCATATGTATTTAGATTACTATAAAGTAATTAAAATAAATGTTCTTTACTTTCAACAATTTGTTTCTTGGTCACTCACATCAAATATTAAATAAAACCACAAATGACTAATAAAACAAAGTGTAATCATACCTGACCACAGATGAAGCCCATCAAAGCTGTAGGAGTACAGGTCATCCCCGACACCATTGCCTCCCCATCCCTCTCCTCCACCGGGGTAGGGAGCATAGCCTTTGGAGTTGGCCCAGCCCACTCTCAGATGAGTGGGCTCTCCAGTAACAAAGTGGTCCACCTGGTCAATCACCAGCTCAAAATACCACTTTTTGTACTGCGCCGAACCCTCAGCGACACCCAGGAAAATGTTTGGCCTCATGCTGTGGACAGAACACACACAAGTACAGCTCACAGCCACATAGTATTCTATTGATACTTTGTAGCTGATGTCATCAACATTCCCTGGGGGTGTGATGCTAACTGTAGGCACCGCTCTGTCTGAGGCTCTGTTACTCAAGTTAGACTTTAATCAGCTTTGTTTTAACACAATCTGAACATAAATAACTGACATGGTTGGAACTACAACAGATGAGTTAATTTCTGCAGTTAAACAAGTCCCTCTCAAATAACATTACTGGCACAAATAAGCTAGCATTAGCCAAATGTTTTTCAGTCAGTCACTCTCACATTTTTGTTGAAAATCAAACAGGATCATGAATTCTCATATTGATCACAGGCTGTGTTTAAATCCACTTTGCATTTTTCTTGTTTTCAGACCACATAAAAGCTTATTTGGCAGTGTTTGCTAGTGTGTGCATTATGTCTCCATGGTAACAGCTGAACATTCCACCATAGACATCAATGCGGTACACCCCCAGCGTGATGTCACTAAAAAGTATCAATTATGTAGATATGATGTCTCCGTTACCTCTGAACATCATTGACAAGTTTGGTCTGAAGCAACAGGTCCCTCTTAGGAAGCAGGTGGTCACAGATCAGGTTCTGATTGGCTCTAACTGCCACTCCATTACAGACACATAGAGAGCACAGGACGTCCAAAATCTGCCACACAAGATCACATTATAAAAACATTGTGTCACATGCTCTGGAAAAAGTGAGAAAATCTGAAAATCGCAATGTTTCTTCTCACAACATATGTAATCCTAATCCTAATATGAAAACGTGACATCTCTCCTCTCTTCTATGCTTGGTTTTAATCATCTTCCAACAACTACAAGAAGGTAATGTGCTACTGGAACAGACTCTGTGATTAGCAGCTGTTGTTTACAAGAGTGCCCTTTCATGCCCCGTGAATTGACAGAGTAAATATTGGAGCCCCAGTTTAACACAACACGTAAAACACATAGTGAGAAGGTAAACACAACAGATGGTAATATGAGAACAGGCTTAAGATACAACTATGACAAAGATTTATATAACAAGCCTCAAGTCAGAGTGTGTCTCTGAGCCTAATTTAAGTTTTATTGAAACCAGCTGTAAAAAGTATCACTCCATCCTCTGACACTTGTTTACATGTTTATGTGTTGTGTCTTAAGAGTAAATACTGCTGTAAATTGATAAACAAATTTAAATATAATGTTAACCTTATGGTTCCGTCCATTTTTGTAGAGCAGAGAAATAATAGACTTGATATGACTTTTTTGAATGATGTTCAGAGCCTCTGGACTTAACACCAAGATACAGTGGAGGACTTCCAGGATTCCTAAAAAGGATCACAATAAAAACAATATTTTGTTATCAATGAATCATGTGCATGTTAAATAAAATACAGGTCTCTTTTGAAATACCTGATGAAGACTCCAGCCTCTCCAGTTTACTGACTAACCAATCCAGGTTCTTGGAAAACTGGGTGCAGTTGGTCCTGTTGCCACGGATCAAAGCAGCTGAGCAATCAAAAAATGCATCATGTAAAAATGAATCCAATTAGTGAGACTTTTTTTTTAGAAAGGGAGAAACCATCTTACACAAAACATATAAACTCAGACTATAAGATCTGACCTCCTATAGTTTGAGCTGAGCTGAGTTCTACTTGCCTGCCTTAAGAGTAACATTAGAAAGTTTCCCGTCTCATTTCTTACCATTAGGATTCAAGGGCAGTAGACTGATAGTGCTCATTAACAACACTTTGTACCAAAGGAAAGCTGATGACTGTCTAATATCCTGTAATTCTGCTGTTCCCAGAGCTTTCATTAAGAAAATTATATGGCTACACGTCCAGGCAGATCCAGCGCAGGACCAACTAATATTGTTTGTAATGATTTTCGTGCAGTGTGAGAAGCAGGGCCCCTGTACAATTCATCATATAATGCTCGCTTTAAACATCCAGACTCAGCATTCTTGGAGATGACCTCACTGCAGGGAAGGCCCCTGAGGGTCACGCACTGTAACGTGTCAGGGAAGTCATCTCTGTTGCAAAAATGATGATTAACTTCAGCCAGGGCATCTTTCAGAGGGCAAGGCTGATTAATGACAGTAAAACAAGTAGCAATTTTAAAAATAAAACCTTTCAAGGTCACACTCATAAAATGTGTGAAAGGGTCTCAGCGTCTGCCACATCTTTTAATGGGCCAGTCTGTTGTGCTGAATGCCTCTTAATTCATCAGAAAAACTGTGTTGTGAACTTGAGTTTACTTAAATTTTGCAAACTTGTAACATAGATACAAGCAGCACATTGAGGCCACTACATGCCCCGGCCGAGTACAGCCCAGACAGGCTTATTACAAAACTTTGGCTTATTACAAATACAAGCAAATAAGTCTGTTAGAGCGTAACAGTTTAAACTGCTTACTTTTCACAGTTTAACATTCAAGTACGCTGATAAAAAAAAAAAAAAAAGACAGCTCATCTTGATCTTTTCTGTGTTTACAATGTTCACACCCACAATTCTAGTAGTATCTTATATGGCTTCCACCAAAGCTTTAAACGGCTCTAGGTCTACCACTGAAACCTGTAGGAATAGGTGACAGGATGTGGACTGGAGTTAGGGATGAATAAGCTGAACTGTCAAGGTAAAAGTGGAACATCAGTGTGAAAAACAGACAATGGAAAGATGATAGTGTGAATAGAGTGTGCTCACCCAAAAGTTCATAAAGAAGGTTGCAAATCTCCTTCCATGCTGCGCCAGCCTCCTCTCCAGCTACTTCTCCAAAATGTGCAGCATTGTTGTACACATTCATTCGGTCAATGCATTTGACCAAGAGAGCGAGCATGCCCTAGGAAAACAGAACAAAGGGCCTTATTCATGAATGTTTTCTATAAAATGTTCATAATTTCCACTTTAAGAAGATGCTGAGAGAACTCTGCACCATATTCACAACGTGTTCTTAAGCTGCCAAATTCCTTCTTAAATGACAGTTGTGCCTAATTCACCAACATCCAGCTACAAACACCACGACATTTACATTTCATTTACATACAAATTTGTATGTATTTAGTAAGAACCCCCCTCTAAACTTCCACATATGGCCATTATGGGCTTGGCATAATTACATGTGAAAGTGCGAGGGAGAGAGTGGACGAGGAAGTCAGGTAGTGCGCTTCTACAGACTACCGCTAATTTACAGCTTCAGTGGCATTTTAAAATGGTCAAACACACATGAGCACGCTCAGTGAGGACATATTTAAGTCACCATAGTATTAAAATAAGAGAGCACTTTGGACGCATGATGAATAGTGAGGGAAGGGGCAGGGGCGCGGGTTTGGGGATTTTAAGTCCAGCGCTGTGACCCGGTGCAGGGTTGTAACACTGGCCCATATGCAGAGCACTGGGGCTGGGACAGACTGAGGATGAACAGCAGCCTGTATAAAATCTGTTAGACCAAATAGACCACATACTCTATAAAACTCCTCATAAATGTTATATTATCACATAATAATATTTTATAGGAAATAATTTAAGAAAATAAATAACTTGTTACCATGGAGGAATTAGAATTTTTTGTTGCACAATTAGAGTAATAATATTCTAAAACAGCTGAATTTTTCTTCTTACGAGTCCTCCTGACTGTTCGTAGGATTTCTTCCAGAAGAATATTTTCAGTTAAGAAAACATTGCCAATGCCAAAATGCCAAAAATGTTCATAAGAGGGCCTTAAGTACAAATTAATTCAAAAGAACGCTTCATGAATGAGGCCCAAACTGTTCCTTTTAATCAGAAAGCCAGACTGAAACCTGGTTTGATGACGTTACTTACCTCCTCTTTGAAGAGGTCCTGGCGTTTAATGAGTGATCGTAGGAGGGTTTGTTTCTCTTCGTGCTCCAGCTCAGAGTCTGGCTGCTTGAAATACTCAATCAAGTCATTGAGCGTCTGAAGCACCTCTTCTATGTACCCTGCCACCTGGGAGTCACCCTCCGTAGTGGTGTCTAAGGCTCTAGGAGCAAGTGTGGATGGTGTTAAGAAAGTATTATATGAGCAGAACATTTTGTGTTATGGTTGTAATGTAATACTTGATGAAATTGCTGAAGAGGAAAGTGGTGTTACGGATGATGCGTGCAGCTCGAGATTCCTCGTGCTGACAGCGCTGGAGGATCAGCCCATCATCCATGTGGCCCTCAGAGTGTAAGCAGGCCTGTGAGGAGACAGACAAACATACAGAGCATGGGTCTTCTTTAAAAACAGAGCCAGTAGATAATGAGTATGTTACATCCAAACAGTGAAAAAATCTAAAACAAATGTTTGTGTCGCCCTCTATAAAAAGATAATTACCAGGATGATTAAGCACTTGGAAGATGTCAGGTGCATTGGCTTGCAGCCAAAGCTGCATGGACAGACGGACACCAGAGAGAGGTGACTCTCATCTAACTGGAGGCACCTCAAGCCTCCCTAAACCTGTGTCCCACCTAGAGGGAAGTGTACTTCTTCTCTGTTATGGCCTCATGTGTAAATGTGAGTGAGGAAGAGGAGCTATGATGATGTTTTTACACTAAGTGTGACACTTTAATGTGATTTCTCTAGTTTATCCTGTTCCTGCTTTGTGGTAAAATGATAATAGGATTACAGTTACCCTTCTTTTGAGGGGGCCGAGGCGGGAGGCTTTGGCATCAGGAGCCTGGTAGGACAGCCACAGTCCTGTTGCCACATGCATGACAAAGCACATGGTGTCTCCATACTTAATCTCAGGTACACCCATACCGTCGATGTCTCGCTTTGGGCCCATGTCACCCTTTTCCTGTAGGGTGACACACATGCAGAAAGAGACCATTTTATGAAGGGCATTACATTTACAGGACACAGCAACAACTTAGAACTATGAAAATAAAGTAAAAGGAAAGTTGTGCAAAAGGGGTCAAAAGAAAGTGCATTTTAGTTTTTATTTTCATGAGCCAGAAATTAGAAAGACAATATATTGAAGGCTTTAACATTTACTGCTTAGTCTGCTCAATAATTCTGAAAAGGTCATTTTGGGAGTTCTAACCTCATTGGAGACTTGTTTAGAAACCACTAATGAAAAAGTTTGGAAAAGATTTTATTTTACTTTGGAGGGTCTGAAACAGAAAGCCGTGGCGGCGGTATCCGATTTCTCTCTGTCCTGAAGAACCAGGCCTTTGTCTTCAGTCAGGCCCAGGTAATAACCCGTGGACAGGTGACGTAGTCGGAAAGGCTGTCCCCATCGGATGTGACTACCACACCAGCTGAAGAAAGTTAAACCACACAATTACACTTGAGTAACTTTTTAAAGAAATTGTACTTTTCAGAGTACTTTTCCAGCAGCATACTTTCAAGTGACAAAAGCTTTATGTTGACAACATGAAATTATTTGAACAGTTGTGTTTCTTGCAGCGCTCCTTCAGATATGATTTAGTTCTCATTTTTGGGTCTATCCTTTGAAAATACCAGATGATATAAATTATTTAATGTTTTGTCCTTCCAATTATCTTAACTTTAAATTATAAAGCAGATAGCACGCTCCGACAGTTACTCTTTAAGTGACTCTTACTTGAGTAGTAGTTTTCCCAAATACTTTTTACTCTTACTTGAGTACTTAAGTAAGCGTAACGTTGCCTCACTTGAGTAGTTTTTGGCTACTCTACCCACCTCATATGTAGTTTTTAAGTTTTTGAGTTTTAAGTTCAGTTCATAAATCTAAAAGGTAGCTTTGGCAAATCCATCTGCTACAAAGTATAAAAGTGACAGCCCCAGTGAGGACGAGTAAACGGGTCACGATGGGTGGATGGCATAGATGGCCAGTTAAAGGAGGTACAACAAACCTTCCAATCTCATTTGACAACCGGCCTTGAACTCCAGAAGGCTTTTATATATAGCTCATATTACAGTAGTGTTATAGGCAGTACAAAACATCACTTCTGAAACAGCTGTCATAAAACTACTGCGGATTTATTAAAAACTGTGTGCTCACCTGATTCTCAACGGCTCCAGTCTCCACAACGATCGGGCTCTGGATGCGCCTTTCCCTGCCTCATAGTTCACTATCCTGAGAACAAAGTACAGTACCACAATGCCTTAAAAAATATATGTTATGGGAAATACATAGATACATATATATCATATTGCAACTTCAGTCCCAAAACTTTGCAACAATAAATGGTAAAGGATCGTTAAAGATCGTAAGCAGCCTTATTTGTAAAGAAAGAGAGATTGGTCCAAATGATTATAACATGGCTGTTGAATATAAACATAGCTAACCTCTGCTCCTCTTCACTCTTGTCTGCTCCTGGGATGGTCAAACTCTCATCGTGTCCATGACAGAGTCTCATAACATGGCCACCAATCAAATAACCTAAAAAAAAATTTAAAAATGGTACTAAAGTGGTATTGGCCTGAACAGATGGCGTATCTTTAGCCTCTTAGCATAACTGTCTTCTTTTTCAAGGTTTTCAGTGCAAAGCAAAAATAAACTGCCCATGTTAAAGGTCCTATATTCCGCAAAATTGAATCATGTGAGCTTCTAATCATGTTGGGATGTTATTACCTCCTCAAAAACATTGTGTTGTGTTTTGTTTCATTCACACATCATGTTGGAGTAATCCTGCATTATTAGGCTATCTGCATCCCCAAAGCTCAAAATGCTCTGTTCCACCTTGTGATGTCATCAAGTTGTAGTTTTAAAGTTAACAGGTATTTTAAGGCTCAATTGAACTGATTTACTCTACTGCAATAACCAGTAGAGTCACTGATGTCTTTTAAAAGGTATTTTCGTTTTACCTTTTGTTCAGTTGAGATTGCCACAGAAAGTCTACAGTATCTTCTGGTGTAACGAGGAGTGAAGATGTGTCAAAACAAATAGATACAGCTTCAGAGTTTGGCAATTCCAAGGCTAGAAAAAATTCAAATGATTCTAGTGAAGGTGTATGGAGTTTAAAAACACTGGGGAGCGCTTCCTGTATCACCACTCAATGACATCACAAGGCAGAACCTACTGTGTTTTTAGTTTGAGAGAAGGACAGAGCCTAAATATGAAGGGTTTGTGTGTTAAACGTGTGCGAATGAAACAAAACACAACTCCAGCTCTGCTTTTGATGAGAATAACTTTGATAAAACGTTTGCATAATATAGGCCCTTTAATGAGATGCTGGTTTGTGTTTTGTTTTGTCCTTTCTATGATTTTTTTTTTGATTGGTTGAGGCAATTATACCTAATGATGCAGCAGGGTCTGGAGAATAGATTGAAACAGAAAACTCAATTTGGCCAAACAATGACTTCAGCAGTTATGCTAAGAGGCTGGCGATATGTAAAGTAGTGAGGATAACAAAATGAGTCATATTTTGTGGTCAGTAGTTTCAAGTGAAACGTACCTACAGCCATGTTGGCCGAGGAGCAGGTGGGTTGGACGTTCCACAGAGTCTGCATAAAAGAAGCATCCACCTGGAAGTTCCCATTGGAGGCAGAGAGGTGCTGCAAACAGGGAGCCAACACTGTTATTACTACTAATAAACTTACTGAATACACTACACCAATGAATTTAATTTAGCAGAGTGAGATGAGGAACATAAATCAAATCTATTTATAAAATTTGATTAAATTGCTCACATCTAATAGACAGCTGTGTAAAAATTGTCATTACCACAGCAAAGCATAGATTATTGGCTGTGTCATAAATATATCGTGCAAGTCAGTGGATAAAGTAGAATAAAGGTCTTATATTACACAAAATAAACTTTTGTGAGCTTTAAGCCATGTTATAATGCTGTTACCTCCTCAAAAAATACCTGTCCTGGAGTTGTGTTTTGTTTCATTCACACATGTTTGGGTAATCCTTTATTATTAGTCTGTCTATATCTCCAAACCTCAAAATGGTTTGTTAAACCTTGTGATGCTATGAAGTGGTAGTTCTTTACCTTAACTTCAGTAGAGATTGGCAATTCCAGGGCTGAAATTATCCAAATGATTCTAGTGATAGTGTTTGGAATTTAAAAACACAGTGGAGCACTTCCTGTATTGCCGCATGTCATCACAAGGTGCAACAGAGTGTTTTCTGTTTGGAAGAAGAACTCAAATATGCATTGCCGCATGCATCACAAGGTGCAACAGAGTGTTTTCTGTTTGGAAGAAGAACTCAAATATGCAGGATTTGTGTATTAAACATGTGTGAATTAAACAAAACACAACTCCAGGTATGTTTTTTGATGAGGAAACAACATTATAACATAGTTCAGAAAAGTGTAATATGGGCCATTTAAGAAATAACACTTAGTATTTAGGAGCATAATGAAATATATTTATTTCTATTTATCAAAACCATAGACTTCTTTTTCTCATCTGAACACCCACTCAAGCCAGGAATAACAAGTATCTAATGTAGTGTTTGTCCCAATAGTTTTATATCCGTAGTCCCTCTTAAAATTCCCCTCACTCACCTGTTTCTTTACAGAGAGAGTTAATTGAGGTCAGGTAGAGCTGTGCATATGGGACAGAGCATTATAACTACAGACTCATCAGACAGAATGGCACTTTCTCAGAGGGGAGTGGGAGAGGAGACGTGGATTCACAGGGAATCAGATTTCTATTACAGATATGGGCTCAAAAGTCTCCTCCTCAATTGCCTTGTCACTTCACTTGAACTGTGTTTGGTGGACTGAGATGGGGATCCACGTTTCCCAAAGGCTATTACACTATGGCAAAGGGATGAGTCCCGCTTTGTCTTGTGCATATTGAATGGCAGTTTTTATCTGATTTTTATTTGATTTTATTTCATTTCAGAAAATGCAACTAGATATTTTCCTCATGTCATTCATCGGTCTATTGAACTTGTAAGTTATAGATTACTTTCAGTCTCTGTGACACTGCTGCCCTGCTGTAAGGAGCAGTTAAGACACATACCAGATATCTCTCTGTGGAGACGCTCACAAGGATCAGATCATCTCCAATCCGGACCTTCTCTCCCTCTGACCTCTGTTTAGAGGCGGGGTGAATGGTCCACCAGCAGGCCTCACCTGCACACAGTCATTCAAAAGAATCTGAAATATATGATAGATACCACATCTGACATCTCAAAACAGCTCATCATGTTGAATTGTGAGATGTGAGATGGAGAACTGGTATATTTCTGCTGAATTAATACAAAACACTTACAGTACTTTTGTGAAGAGTAAGACAAGGCAGAATTATCAGCACTACATTAACTAAATAATTAATTCAAGCAACAGTAAAATACTGGTAACAGTGTTAACATTTCTATTTAAAATCATAGAGTAGTTTGTGATATGTTTAGATTGTTGCAATGCAAATTTTGTGCAGTCCAAGAGAGCACCTCCTGTACCTATTGAGTCTTCTTGTAGTCCCACATCGAACGACAGTTTGTCTGTCAAAGAGCGTGATGTCTTCAAACAGGTCAGGTACTGGTACACAAAGTAATGCATTAGTGCATCAGATCTGTGGTACACTGTATGTCCATGAAGGTTGTGCCTAATGATGTACTCACCATTCCACTAAAGGAGTGTCGTAGGAGGATGGCATGACCATAAAGGAGGGTCCGGTGACCCCCTCCTTGTCCCGCCTGGGACAGACCAAAAGACATACTTTAGAGCATATAGGGGAACATCATGTGTGCATATTATGGTCCCCCTGACATATAACTCTTCAGGTTAAGCTGTTATTATAGTAAAGTTTAAACCAATAGGGGGCATGCTGGAGTGATTACCACATGGAATAGTAAAAAATGCTGTGTTTGGTTTGCGGTCAGAATGCAGGCAAAAAAACGATGATAGTAGCACACTTATTCACCATCAAATCATACAAAAACACATCTCAAAAAAGAGGAAACACAGTCATTCTTTCAGCGGAAACGTGAACTTAAAGAATTAGACGTTTCTAGATTCAAAAATTCAAAACTCACACTTACCCTTTTAATCAGCCTCTAGTGGCAGTAAAAAAAGAAGACATTTTGTCTTAAGTAGTACCATGCAATCTGCACAACGACCTCATTGCACTTTCTACAACAGCAATATGTTTCCCTCACAAGAAATCATAACATTCCAAAGAAACTTTGAAATGAGAGCGGAGGACAGGACAGGTAAGAAAATGAAGGAGTCTGCTGTTTGACAGATGCAGACATCTTATTATTTCCCTTGTCAAGAGACAAGATTAAGCACTTTCTATGTGAACACTTTTAAAACCAGTGGATCACAGATACATTTATAGAGGTCCATATCCTCCACTGGAAATGTTAAATGTACAGTATGTAACCTTCTGGAGGTGGCAAGTCATCTGCATGATTTCATAGAAGCAGAAAGTTAAAGCCAAACTTTGGAACAACATTAATACCTCCTCAAGTCAGTATCTAGTTTGAACACTAGTAAAGTATCGACTTTTATCTGGGTATAATTCTTTTGGAGACCTGTAGTCCCTACCCAGCACACTCCCTTTACATTATATCTGCTGACTCCACTGATGGTGGACTGAAATGGACTGAAATGGTTTGATAAAAAGATAAATGTAATGGAGAGTGGTGCAGCAGCTGAAGTGGGCAGCCTGGTATTTCAGGCCTGTGCTCATGCTGACACATCACTGCACAGAAGTGTGACCTTTGCTCTCTCCTATACCCTCCCGTCAACAAGGGACTGCATGGTTTGTTCCATTTACATTCACAGGTGTACTGTGGATCCAGTCCTCCATACGCAGACTACTGACTCAACTACCTCGCTCTGGGAAATGTTGTGCTTGTGTCATCAGAGATTATAAGTATCGCTGACTGTGGTTTCATTCAAATGAAAATAGCATATTAAGATTGTATATTAACCTACACAAGGCCTGACGGGTCAAGGAGTGGCAGGTGAGGATGAGCCTTAAGTATTTAATGCAAACCTGATTTGACAGGCAAAGTGTTTCATCGTTTCATCCTATTGGTTTCTATCTCATGCTTGTTATCAGCATACTGTTAAGTTTACATAGAGGAGCTTTTATTTGAAAAAGTTTAGAATATAAACATAAACTGAAGAATGAACTTCAGTGTTAAAACACAAATGTGATAAAAATTAACGAGCTGGCATAAAATCAGAGAAGTGAAAAAGGTTAAATAAGAACTCACTGAAATCAAAATAGATTTCAGAACATTTCCTCAGGTCAATGTTCATCAAATGTTAAACCAAACCCAGAGAAAACAGAGCTGCTCACACAATGCTTCGAAAGTATCGTTTAGAGGAATCTCTTCATAACATGTGTGACACTGTAACTGCAAACATCTGACTTATGTGCACAAGGAGACAGCACCCATGTCTATTTCAGGATTGTCATAAGTTAAACTTTAGGGCCCTGTCACAGGGAAATTGATTGTGTCCGGTCTGGTGAGTGATGGTGTGGTGAGAACTTTATCTGCTGCTATCACAAAAACGAATACATTTGTACATACTTTCACATTACTTTTATCACTTAGTGATTTCAGATGTATCTATGCTGACGTTTTCACTACGTGAGGTGTACCGTCTACTGCAACTGGTGTCAGCATTGATTTGAGTGACAATCAAGTAATAGGCATGTGAAGCAGGGACTTGGACTGGAGGTGGTGTTAAATCATTCAGGGACATGAACATGCAGGCTGACGAGGCAATGAACAAGCAAATGAACCTACCCATTTTTCATGGTCAGCACTCTAGTGACACAAATACAAACAGACTGTGTTATTCCAAAGTGTGGCAGCAATTACACTATGTGTCCCACTGTGTGTTCCACTGTGTGTTACATTATGTGTTCCACTATGTGAAAATAACAGGGAGAGAAATGGGCCTTTCTCAGGTGCTGATGATTTATTAGCCCCTCTTTCAGAGTTGCATTCTAGCAGCAGTGTTGTGCTCCCACCCAAGTGGCTTTGTTGACTACAATACAAATCTGCTCACTGCCTAATCACAATGCAGAGATGACTGTCAGCAGAGCGGCACTGAGAGCTACCTACCACACAGTGGGCTGCATTATAGTAGTCACAGTCACCCAGCGAGCCCCACTCTGTGTACTCTACACTATGTGTACTCTGTGTACTTTGTGTACTCTCTGTGTACTGATGCAGTCAGGGCTGTGGTCGACAAAGGGGCTGTAAGTGCACTGCAGCCATTCATGCTACACAGGTATTCTCATCTCTGCTCCTTTTGGACACCCCAATAATCCTGAGTGTTAAAAAGCACAGACCTCAGGTCCTTTAGGAACAGAGATAGAATGTCACTGCCTCTGGACAGTAATGGCTTGTCTGTCTACATAAAATGATTTAAAAGGGAAGCAATGTTTTCTCTTTGTTTCTGGTTGTTTTTAAAATACAGAAGAATTTGGTCCCAAAAAGGCAGACCCCATTTTGACATGGTGCATTCAAAAGTAGTATTGACAAAGGTAAAATGGTGCACAGAAATATGCATGAGCATGATGATGTCTCCCAAAGGCACTGATCAACAAAGAGCAGAGTGCAAAAAGAGTGCACTCCCAGATCAGTCTGTTCTGGTCCTGTACCAACACGCACTTTCAGTATGGCACCATGTCTCCTTCACATAGTACAGGTCCCAAATGAAACAGACAACTCCCGATGTTCAACTCAAATGTTCTTACTCACCATTTCAAATGGAAAATATTTATTAGTGACTTGAGATCAAATATGCACCAAACCCACAAAAAACTATATTACGTCTTCTTTTCACATCTTGTGAACATCTTGTTTTCATGTGTCTTCTTTTTGTAGTGCTGCAGTTGTGATTCCATGTATATATTGTTTAGTCCTGCTTTAAAGTTGGGGCTTCAGTCCTGATCTAGTCCTTAGTTTTAGACCAACGTAGTCTTGGGGTGCGTTCACACTTGTCATGATTTCATTCTGGTTTGAGCCCAGTTAAGTCCTGATGTAGACTTGGTTTGGTCCAATTCTAGTTCTGGTTTAGTCATGAGGGGTATACTACGAAGTGAGATAGGTGGCTAAGCTGGGTTAGTCAACCCATGGACTGCAAGAGTACCACGAAGGCAGCTCACTTTTCAGCGTGGTTACATCACTATAGTAACCGGCAGAGCTAACCTGGTCTGGAGCAGGGGAGTTCAGACTCAGATCTGTCTCTCTTTCTCTACATATTATTGATCAGTACTATAGTCTAAGTGTGTGGAGAGGTTATACGCTGCAATAAACTTTCTCCATCACATGTAATCACTCAGAAACATGAGAATCCGGACGGACGTTCAACTCACCAAGGTGCAGTGTTCACCAGAGGGGGCGCTCTTACGCACAGCTCTTCAGTCCTTCACAAGATTGCCTTCTTTGGTCCTCGGAGAAAAAGTCTGTCTCCAAATTCATTCGTTTTATATTCCATCGTATGCGCAGCGCGGATCACACCATGCATCCCCCTGAAGCCTTGGGAAAACCCACCTTGCTCCTGGTTTGTTTGCACACTGGCAGCAATGTGTAGAATATCATGCACACAGGGGATTTATGCTCACAATCTGGATCTACATCACAAACTATTGAATGAAGCAGTGAGCATAAAGTGTGCTGCTTTTTGTATTTTAGGTTTTTATTTTAGGCTACAATTTATGAAACTAAACCTGTTAAAATATGCAAAAAAAGTAGATTCAAATGAGAAATAATTTTATAGATATGGGTCAATTTACAGAAAGCTATTTTGTTTTTTATTAGTAGCTTTTATAATTTAATATTTTATAATTAGATGTTCATCACACGGTCCATTCTGTGTGTAAAACTGGTCAAATGACAAAGCACACACCCCTTTCCCCGTGAGCGCACAGAGACTGAAGATTTTTACAAACCCTATCTCTGACCGGCTTCGTAACACTTGTTATCTCTGAGCTGAGGTTCAGGCTTTGAGAAGCCAGCTCAATGAATTAAAGCATGGATATGTCCAACCAGCTTCGTAGTACACCCCTCTGGTCGAGTTCAGGTTTAGTTTCAGGTTAAGTCCCAGTTTAGACATCTACTTTGGTGTTGTATAAGGGCAAGCTTTGGGTCAAGCACTTTTGGTTGCACTTTACATCAAAACTATGCAGCGCTTGATTAAAATCTTGAATCTGTATCTTGAAGTGTGAACGCACCTTTGGTTTGGCACCTTTCATGTTTTGTTTAATATGGTACTAGAGAAATAGAAACAATATTAGGGAGTAGACAGTACAGCACTCACCCCTTCGCTGCTCTGCCCGGTGTTAGCCAGCATCTCCTGCAGAGCTCGCACCGACAGAGACTGCTCCAGCACGAAGTTACAGATGCACAGGTCTGGAGGAACATACTGTGGCAGGAAGGGAAAATCAAAACCAGGCATCAATTAGGGTTATCAAAAGTATCTGATACTAATCTAGTACTGAAACTATATACTCATTTGAGCAAGTACTGATACTAAAAAAGTCACATTCACAGGACAGTAATGAACCTTTCCTGAATAGTTTTGGAATTATCTTGAGCTGTATCAGAACAAGTATAAGACACATAGACTAGTACACGCCCATGGACCACTATGGAACCTACCTGACGACTGGGGGATTACACAGATATAAGACCCCATGATAATATAAAAGAAAGTACTAGCCAGAGACTTACCATATGAAACACGCTGTAAAAGTCTGGAACAGAAATTTGAAACCTTTGATACTGCACAATACTGCCTTTATTGTTACTTTGCTTGTATCTTTTATTCCACATTACTTATATTCAGAGGTGTTGTGGAGATGACTGGGCGTCTACTGGACTCGGTAACAGAAGCACTTGACCCCTGACCCGAGCAGTGAAGTGAGAAATGTGAGCGCAGGGAAGGGCTGTGGTGATAATGAGCAGAGCCTGCACTGAAACTCAACACGTGACGCTCCGAGAGGCACAGCAGGACAGAACAGAACAGGGACCATCCAGGAGAACTCAGACATGAGAAAGAGAACCATCACGGAGATCACTGCACGACTGAGACTAGACCATTGTAGGACGGGATCAAACTTTTTCACCCATTTTTACCCCCTACCCAGAGCCCAGATCAGAAGATAGAGGTGTGATTGATAGAGTCTACCTTCATAACACAAGCATAACCGTCAGTAGAGGATAAGCTGGAACATGGTTGTCATGTCTTATCGCTTCATAATAACTTCCTTCACTGGGCCTGAGCTTGAAATGCACAGCTTGTGAAGCAAAGCATCCTGGTGTGGAGCCTGTGATCGTCTGCTTATCACCCTGCCACATTACAACGTGTAAAGCCAGGTCAAACCAGCAGCAAATATGCCATTATGCTATTACTGACAACAGGATACATCACATTTGTACTATACACATACCAAAAGTACATCACCCTTCTACATGGATAACAGTAATATTACTAAGATGCCCCTCTGGACCAGAGACGATCATTCTAAGACATCACAATTGGATAAGGAAGCAGAGCTCATATAGGGGGAGTGATCCAGTTAAAATGTATTGTGTAAGTGTGTATTTAGAGCTGAGAGCTGTGTCACATATCCACTGCCATTGCTTTAGGTCTTAGGTTTTCTGGCCGTAGAAAAGACTAAAGTTGGAGTGTGTCAGCTGTCCACTGGACTTTCCTTTGGAGATGCTCTTTATCTGATTAACTCAATGCAAAGCGTCTGCACTTTAGCAAAGCGGATGGAGACCACAGTCAGAGGCTACTGGTTTTAGTGTCTCTTTGATTTACACTATCAAGAAGAAACCAGCCAAGAATACATCCAGACCTGCTGCACTGTTGGCACAAGCCATTAAGTACACATTATTTTAATTAGCATATATTTCATATTTACACACTCAGCTTCTCACGAAAATAACATATTACTAATTACCCAAAAATCACTCATCAGAACACAAGTTTTTGCCAGTCCCAAATAAAAAATGAGCTGAGCGTTTACGGCTGGGACAGCTTCATAAACTTAAGTGAGCTGCACTTCCTAGATTACTTCACACAACTTTGATATTGTGTAAAACTTTTAAAGACACTCCATCAGCAGGACAACTAAATTACTCTGTCAGCTCACTTTTTACACTTTTACAAACTTTTTAATTAAAGGGAGATTTCATAACTCAGATTTATATTCATAAAAAAGTAAAATTGCGTAGAATTGCGGGATTTAAGATGACATCACAACATTCTAGAGGTCAACAGAGGTTATGCAGATGACAAAAAAGTCTACAACTCTGCTAAATATTCAGTTTGTACCTGTCATCTAAAACAAGAAAATCAACTCAACAGTCATAGCAAACCAGTTAACAGGGACACTACAGACACACGCACATGTACCACTGGAACATACTTTGGATCACACACAGTTGAACTGAATCTTTCTCTCCTTAAATAACATGTTTCTGGGCCCACGTGTTGAGGAAATAATTAATGTGGGGCAAAAAAAAAGCTCCATGAACAAAAATGGGGCAATAAAAAGCAAAGAAACACATTTTGTCTGTTAACCTGCCCATAGTTCTGCCTCAGTGCCACTCAGTCCAGTGCTGGGGTGCATTTTTCAAATTAAATGATGTCACTGCATAACCATAACCATTTATGAATTTACCTTTGGGACATTTCATAGCAAAGTACAATGTGACTAATAGAGAAAACTGGCTCTTGTCCCCGTCTGGGAGTATGACATTATCACATTCTAAAATCTGAAAACCACCAACAGAAATTGCACCACAGCAACTCTAATACATTTCTATTTGAATGCGCTCAGTTCACGTTTCCTCCGAGTCTTGCCTGACCTGTGCGTGTGGTGGAGCCTTACCTTGGCCTCAGAGGTGGACTCGAGGTAGCAGAGCCGGTTGCCCAGGCCCTCCGCGGCCAGGCAGAACTTGCGGTGCTCCTTCTCGATGGCGGCCACACTCTGGAGCACCACCTCATCGTCCTGCACACACACAGCAGTAATCCATGAGCTTCAGAATGATGACAAATGTGGACGGTTGCCATGGCGATTAATAATTTAAAACAGAATATCTTATCTTCGCAACAAAACACAGAACATATTTTGATCAGATCACCATTCGTTAGGATTGTGTGTTGGACCACAAAACATTCTGGGATAGGTAGCTAGTAAGAAAATAGTAAAACAATAGTAATTTCAGTTTGTAAAATACTTGAATTGTTAAAAATATTTGTCAATAATAAGACAGCAGTTAAATATACTTAAAGTGGAACTAAACAAACTCTGTTCATGGTGCTTTAATAGCATTGTCTAACTATCTGTTTCTAGTCCTTTTTGGTCATTTTAGTACAAACTACTAGATAAATTTGCAGCATTCTGGTCAAAAACAGTCCAAAAGTGTGTGCTGCCTCCAGTGGCTACTGCAATTTCAAGTACTACGTGACATCACGCAGGAGTGACCCGATTGGCGCCCAGTTTAGCAGCTCTATTTGAAATGTGGTTGTGGAAGGAGTTTAGACTTTTAGTCCCACTTTAATATTTTTTAGAAAGTTACTATTATCATGCCTAATACAATACAATACAATAATACAATTAAACATAACATATTGCTGCCTATTACCCCCTTTATAGTATGTTCCCAATAAAAAAAAAGTACCAAAGAGACGCTAGATCTATTCAGGCGAACCCACAAAACATTTCAGAGTCTGGTGTTATGGGGACTGCCCTCTCTACTACACACACAGATATTGATTTTCCTTTTGTGTGTGCGTGTGTGTGTGCGTACGTGTGTGTACGTGCCAGCTCACATCCCACTCCAGGCTGTGTTGATGGTTGCTATGGTTCCCACCGCCTTCACAGCAGCATTAATACGACAGATTTGGATACAGGGCTCAGTGATTCAGGAGGTGAGAGCAAGACCACCAACTTTAAGCACTATTCAACAAACATTATTGTAATTAGATGCATTGTTTGTAATAGAATATAGAACTTGGCCATAGATTGATTTTCCAGCAGTGAACAACTTAAGGCAAGCTGCGTCTAATTAATGCTATTGCCACCTCCCACTGCTGCTAAGATTCAAAAGTGGCCTGAAGCAGTAATTAACTTTTCAGAAGAAAGCATACAAAACTGAATTATGCAAATCCAAGTTATACTTATTCAAAATATAGAACTGATTTTTTCTTGCAATAGTAGCAGATATAATTTTCTGTGTGTTTGGTAAAGCAAAAAAAAACAAATGAAGCCATATTGGAAATGTCACCTGTCTATTGCACATAAACTCCTTCCTGCAGCTTGGGCAGTCCTTGGAGGACTAAAGGGGAGAATGAGGAGAAACGACAGACAGGGGCGGCGGGTATAAGGAGCAGTGTCATTGGTCTAACAGGTATCAACACTTCAGACTCCGCCCCTGCAGCCAGGTGTTTGTAATCACAAACACCTGGCTGGAATCAGGCCAGTACTTGAAATTGCAGTGGCCACTAGAGACAGAACACACTCAGTTTTTGATTGTTTTTGAATAGAAAGTTTGCTCTAACATTGACAAAAAAAGGACTTGGAACAGTAGACAATGTAATTAAAACACTATATGCAGAGTAAGTAGCAAAAAAAAGTTATTTTGATGTTTAGTTCCTTTTTAAGCTTCCTTTTTTCCCCAATTATTTTCTAAACAAATCTCTTCCTCTTGTGTTGCATCGCTGACATTTCCACCTGCTAGCTAGGGTAAAAGCACCAAAGAAAGAACTGATTCAACTAATGAATCAATTCTTGAATAATGCCCTGTGCTAAGAAAATACATTTAATGAACAAAGCAGCAATATAAAAATAATGAAAACCTATTTTCACTGTATCTCTATCAAGATGTCCTTAAGTGGCATCAATTATCTGGCTTTAATTTAAAATATTTAGCGTGTCTTCGTGATCTAGTAATTAACCGAAGCAAAGCAAATGACCAGATGCCCTACCTAAAATTAATCCATCCAGCAAGCTATTTAAGTCTAACTCATTTGTCTGTCTAGGTTGAACGTTTCAGGTCACAGTGGGTCACGGTAATGAAGAAAGTCAATATGGGCTGCAGACTTTCCACCTCTTAAACCAAATAAAAACAGAGGTTTCTTTGGATCTGGTCTGGATTCTGGGGCCCTGGAGCGGTCGTGGGAGCTGGCACCCTCTCTCTGATACTATATTTGTGTTGGTCTGTGGCAGCCTGGCTTTAAGCTGCTTTAAATGTGTAACAGGTCATTATCGGTACGATGCTATTTGAATGACAGGTGGCAAATGTCAGCTGAATGTAATGCACCTTTAGGCGTGTAGGCTAATGGTTCTGACTTGCACGCTTTGTAAACAAAACACTTTCAACAAATTACATGTTATGCTGTTTAGATGTATTAGGAAGTGCAGATAAAATTAGATGCCCAATATAGTCCTAGGGATACTATTAGGACTATGGCTGTCAAATATATCAAAAATCAGATACTGATCGAATATTAAAACTAGTACTGAAAATAGATACTCATTTGATCAGATATCGATTCTAAAAAAAAGTCACATTCACAGGATCGAAATGAACCTTTCCTGAATATCTTTAGAATGATCTTGAGCTGTATTAGAACAAGTATAAGACACATAGACTAGTACACGCCCATGGACCACTATGGAACCTACTGGACAACTGAGAGATTACACTGATATAAAGTTGAATTCTTGATGTCTAAATGTTTTTTTTTTATCCTCGTGATATCGGCAGTATTGAGAATCGAGTCTATTCCTTAGTATCAAAATAGAGTTTGAAATTTTAGTACTGTGACAACACTAAATAGGGTTGCACATGATTGGGAAATTTTGCAATATGGCTGTTGGGAACTGCGATATTATTGCGGTATTTTAATGTACTTTAGACTCAATATTCTCAGTTATACTGAAACAAAAACTAGTGAAACTCTAGTAAATAAAAACTAAAAACTTAACAGAGACAAAACCAGGACTAAATCGAGGCTAATTTTGGCCTAATAAGGAAAATAATGAATAAACATATTGTGATACATTGAGTATGTTGTGATATTGAATATTGTGTCAGTCAATATTGAGATATCGATTAGTATCTGATTTTCAGATTTCTGATTTTTGACAGCCTACTTTGTAAACATACAGGTCTTCAGTGGTGGAAGGTA
Organism: Periophthalmodon schlosseri; assembly: GCA_000787095.1. Lineage (NCBI taxonomy): Eukaryota > Metazoa > Chordata > Actinopteri > Gobiiformes > Gobiidae > Periophthalmodon > Periophthalmodon schlosseri. The sequence goes on from KN484625.1 coordinate 79,243, forward strand.
ATGAAGTACAAGTAGTAAAGTACTGAACTTAAATAGAATGTTTAGTTATCTGTACTTAAGTAAATTTTACAGTGGATGCTTTTTACTTTTACTTCACTACATTTGAGAGCAGGTATCTGTACTTTCTACTCCACTACATTTTTGAGCTGGACTGGAAAGTAAAAAGTACTTTTCATATGATTTGAGGGGTTAATTTTTACAGTATGCTTGTGGTAACATCCTGATTCAAGAGTTTTGAGTTCAAGCTTCGGCTTTGAGCAAACAAAAAAAAAATACACAAAATTCATAAGAAAATTGTTTAATTGATTTGTATAGCTACTGTTGACCAAAATATGTATCATTTTTAATCACTATCACTACATTTAACACTTTCACAAATTAACAACACTTGTGTGAAACACTTTTACTTTTTACTCTTAAAGTACATTTTTAAACAGGTACTTAAATATTTACTTTTTCATGGGATACTTTTACTTTCACATCTCTGTATCTGAACTTTTACTTAAGTAACAAAATTGAGTACTTGATCCACCGCTGCAGTTCTTGTCTAGTTTAGATGTACCACAAAGTGTAGATGAAATCGGATGCTCATTATAGTCCTATATAATGAACACTGGACACCACACTCAATGGCAACTTGAGACATCTGTGTAAATCATATTTTGGTTGGGTCGACTTCCCTCTAAATAAAACAAGGTCATGCGCTGTGTTATGAGGTCAGCTGTAGTTGCATATCCGAGCGCTCTCATTAAAATTGGAAGCGTCTGAGCAGACTTTTTCACGGGTGCAGCAACCATGTGTCAACTATGGCTTCCTATAAGCTTTTCGATCGGCCTGTGCGTCGCCGACTTGACCGGGAGCCAGAGAATGTGGTTAATCTAAAGCAAAGTGATATCACAGCAGCAGTGCGCCATCTGCTAGACCGCTAAAGACCCACCACCACAACTATGTATAGGGCAGGTCCCAGGGCAGGAGGTAAGGCAGGGTTGAGAGAAGGGCTTGGCCATTTTGAAAAAAAAAAATGAGGACAAATGGTCTTGTTGTGATTACATTTTCAAACCAGCATTCACAGTGCACAACTTAAACAAATCCACATCCTTAAAATTTGAGAGAACACTAATATATTAGCAGCTAAGGTTGTTAAAACTATTGGAAATTAGATAGTAATTGACACTAAAACTAGTATCGAAACTAGATACTCATTTGAGCAGGTATTTATACTAAAAAGTCACATTCACAGGACAGAAATAAACCTTTCCTGAATATCTCTATAATGATTTTGAGCCACACAAGACCACATAGTCTAGTATACGCCCATGAACCACTATGGAACCTACCTGGACGACTGAGGGATTACACAGATATAAGGCCACATGGTAATATAAAAGAAAGTACTACAATTTAAGGTTTAAAATCACATTCTATTGTGTTTTTTCTTCTTGGCTGTTTTTGTTGTCATTGTGGAATCAGTATCAAGTCTATTCCTTAGTATCGAAATCAAATTTGAACTTTTAGTATCGTGACAACAGTATTGGCAGCTGAACTAAAACAACTGCATGTTGGGCTGCAACTAACGAAACATGACTACTATAAAAAGGTCTTTTTATATGTGTTTTAGTGTCTGTATAGTTCAAATAACAATGACTTTCTAACTACAATACGTGTGTTTTAAGAGTCCATTAGTAAATATTATTCTGATTAATCGCTGCAGCCCTAATAGCATGGCCTGCATACTAAAACCTTATTACAGAGGTCTAAAAACACAGTTCTAAACAGAAAATTGTTGTTATATAAACTTCCTAAAGTAGAATCTTAGCAACTAGCTTAGAGCAACCCTTCTAATTTGGATACATCTTTTAGCCATTGTGTGTTAACCACAGCTCTCCATCCTTTCTAAACAATCAAAGCGTCTCCCTCCATCTTGTGCATGAGGACTTTTTGCAGGTTGTTTAGGACATTTCCCTCTCTGGTTTACCCCCTTGTGGCTGTCCCATGTTATTGAACAGACAGCGACAGGTGGCGGTGCATTGAGCAGCGAGATGCACCCACAACCGAAACCTGAGAGCTCCGCGCGCCCCCCTGAGCCAAATCCACTCCCACAGCCCAAGCGCCGCTGCCACCAATGTGAACTTGAGAAAAGGTGAATCTGTTCAATCCCTCAGCGCTGCTATTTTGACAAGCATGCTTTGCACATGCTCATTGGATATCAACAGCAGGACCACAGGGGGCAGGAGGTAGAGGCTGCTGTCGTAGGTAGGACAGTGAATGAGGAAGATTCCATGGCGTTTGTCTCCTTGTTCACACTGTCTCGTAGTCGTGTAGTGTAGTCCGTCTAAATGGCTGTGACCGCAGGAGTCGTGTTTCTCATAAATGTCAGTCTGGGTGCTAAGTACAGGCTGAGCTTTATGTTTTTAGGAGTGCATCTCTGGACATGTACAAAAACTTCCACACATATGAAAAAAAACTTGCCACACCACTGCAACAGTGCAAAATGTCTCTCCAATTGATAAAGATTGATTTCCTATTGTAGTTGGAGCGGCAGAACAAAACAACGAAGCCAGCAGAACACAGAGGGAGCAAGGAGTGACAAACAGCTAATGAGCTCAACTCCAGAGCTGCCATATTTTATGTTGACAGGCCGCTCCAGAGGCTGGCCCCGTGTGTCTGTCAGTGGTCCTGCACCCGCCTCACACTCACAGAAATGCTCTGTACAAAACACAGGAGACAGCATCATGCCTTTGGCAGCAGAGATCTTTCCATTGTGTGGATCATAAAACTGTGACTTTAAACTCAAATAAAACTTAACAGGGAAACAAGTTCTGCTTCACAACCCAGTGCTATGGATCACTGCCTTTAAGATTTATAAGGTGTTCGTACAACAAATTGGATTTTCGTGGTATACTTTGCATTCATATTGCTTGATCCAGGCTTCAAATAACTGAGGCTCCCAAGCGTGCACAAGGCTGAGCCGCCCACCTCTGCCACAGGACGGGATCCGGTCAGGGACAGAGCAGCGTCTGCACACTCCATCATCCTCATCTGCAGAGCGCTCACATGTGTGAGATTCATCCACCTGAGGCTATAAGCCTCTTCTTCATCTACACTGCAGCGCTGACACTTCAGTCACTCTGCTGCTGAGTCTGCTCTTGGATAAAATGGAAGAGAATTTAGCACACAATCTCCAACACATACATGATGAGGTGAGCACATCCCCATCAGTCGAAACAGCACACAAATGCCACACACATGATGAAACGGCCAGTTGATTGACAGTTACAGCATAAACTATGACAGTGGGTTGATGAAGAGCGTATAGAGAAAGACAGATTTGTCTGTGATCTCTCCTATGTCTTATTTTGGTCATTTGAACATGAAAAATGTCCAGCATTTATATTTGAGCATTGAACATTACAAATAAGTGACACTACACTGCACAGTGAGTCAGCTTTCTCCACCTTATTATCTGTGATCTTTTAGACTCAGCAGCTTCACAGGTTTAGGTGAGATAAAACCCTTGCCACTTCGACTGTAATTACCCTAATTGCCACTTCTTCTCACACATTGGACCAGAGTCACACAGCTAATATAGAACAAATCAAGATACTGTGGCCGCTATGTGCACAGACCACTGCCACATAATGCAAATGTGTATGAGAGGAGCCTGCATGAACAACAGCAGGTTTAGCAGCCAAGGCTCAGGCTTTATTAATTCATAATATGGACCTTAAGCTTTATTTTTAGACACATTCTCATGCACTACTAGTGAGCTACTAGTGAACGAAATAAAATGCTGAAAAATTATCTAAAATTGCTACAGGGCAGAACCATGCAGCTGTTTAAGTGCACATCAGGTCTGTGTTCCTGTGATGTTCAGTCTCCTGTCCAGTCTGCTGCCAAACAGCTCTGGCCTGCATTGCCTTTACCGCTGACTCGATCAATACAGGAGGGAAATCTTTCACATTCAATTTCTATCAAGACCAGGAGGCTTAGATCAGCCCACTACACTTGTCTCTCTGGCTCAGGCTGAGGTGGCCAACTCTAGGACAAACATGAAACTATAAAAAGGACAAACAAGAATTCAAAATGGACAGCATAAAACTTGACTTCCAAAGCAAACGAGAAACCTTTCTAAGTTTGAGAATCAATAACAAACTAATGGCTGCATGTTTTATTTTGGTTAGGCCTTTATAACTCGGACATGTGATATGATGCTTGCTCACATACTGTATGTTTGTAATTATCCCTCCTCATCTACGCTGACACCGGACTCCTCGCATGTCAGGCTCTGTCAAGACTTCAACATCTTACATCACCCTAAAGCCATTACAGAGAGTTAATATCCAGTATACAAGGCATGTTTGAACTTCAAATTGCTAAACATTGTTAAACAAACTAATTCGGGTGCTAATCCACAGCCAAACTCTGCATTAAAAAATTACTACTGCGGAAATGTACAAGATCTGGCCCCCCACCAACTCCTGAGTCTCGGCGTCTGTTAAACTTGGAAATATGTTGTATATTACCTTGTGGTATCAAGCATATGATATCTAAATGCGACTTCATCCCTATAAAAATGGTGTTAAAGTGTCATTGGTCTCATCCTGTCCTGACTGAGGTGCATCTAGTAGCATAGTGGCGTGCCAGAGAGCGGAGCTGTATGTGCTGTGGAAGCATCATCTTTAAAAAGGCTAAATTTAAACCTCCAGAGCCCTGGCTTTGGTATGCTGCAGGCCTCAGAACAACATAAACCCCAAATAAGCCCTCTGCAATGGCTACTGGAGCACCAGGCTGAGACCGAACAACACCTGGCCTTTATAGAGCAACAAGTGGACTACCTGGTTCACTAAGGTTAAATAACTCTTTAGGCATTGTAAGGTCTGGAATGTCAAAAATCTCCTTAATTTACTTTCACAAATAGTATGTTGAGTAAAGTCACTTTTTTATGAGAGGTGATTCGCAACAAGTCATAAAGAACCTGCCAATGCGGTTGTCACAATTGAGTTTGTTAGATGAGTAAAAAATATGCAATAAAAAATTAAATTTTAAATAGATAAATATATAAAAAATAAATATTATTGTGCAGACAACAGGAATAAATTAGTGCTTGTGCCTGTTATATAGTTATAATCTATGACACCCGTGGATCATTATGTTACAATTTGCTCATTTTAAATCACAAAATTCATCTTAAACGACTTAATAGAAGAAACAAGTCCGCTGACTTCCTCGTGCCCAATAGGAGCTGACGTCTCCATAAATGTCATCACAACAAAGACCAGCTGTCGGCCCGTCCTATGGATAGCTGCAGATCACCCTAGCGAGCAGCGGATTTTTTTTTTCATTTGTTCCAAAATGGTTACGAGACCCTGCCAAACCCCAAACATATCAACAATTTCGAAAATAAAATTGGAAAACAAGTACAGAGCAGTGGCCGTGAAAACAGGAGTTGATTGGCAATTTGGCGTCTTGCAAATAAGCTCAAACATGCATGAATCACTCTAAATACAATTTCAAGTGGGTAAATGGCAAGGGGAAACAACTATAACATGGTTACCAGCTCTGAAAAGACAATTTTGCATAATAGGTTCACTTCAAATAATGCTTAGTCTTCGATATATTACAAAAAGTGTTTGGACTTCAAGACATTTTAGTGAAACAGCCTAGTAACATTTCTACAATCAAAATTTTCTAGTAGGCAAATTTTGACTTATAAACTTCAAACTAAGACATTTAATATAAATATAAGGTTTTTTAATCTCGCTTGTACTTGACTGTGGACAAAGTCACGTGACAAAAACACCATCCACGGTCATACTGAATCCTGCTAGCTAATGCTATGCTGCTAATGTACATCAAATGTCAAGTCAAACTCTAAAGGAAAAGGTATTAACTTTTCAACAATTATAGCTTTTCTATTTTTAACATATCATAAGTCCACCCTCTATGACCTGCTAATGACCACAGAGTAGACATGCTAATTAGCTGCATGTGCGTTAGCTGCTACTCACCAAAGTAAGCTAACAGGCCTGCTGTAAAGTAAAGAATGTTGTCTTACATTTGCCCCAATCAAGACACTTACAGAAAACAGATGAAATGTTATGAGGCTTTGTTCCTATAAAATAGATACAAGAGGAAGATATAATAGATACAAGAAGACTAGAAGAGTAAAAGACAGCTGCTGCTAACAGTAGCCTTAACAAGTAGCATTAGTTAGCATGTCTGAATGCTTTGTCAGAGTAATAGAAATTTAAATGAGAAAACAAGTCAAAATGTATATTAATATTAACCTTACCTTTTGAATTACTCACAGAAAATGTACATAAGTCTTCCAGAAAGAATTATTAATGTTATTTTGTGCAGACATATTGCTGGACTGACAGCTGCTTCTAATTAACCATCTCCGACCCTGTCTCCTACAACTGGACAAACACTTGTAAATAAAGGTAGCATAAAAAGACTGTCTTAAAGTGCAAGTGAGGATGCAGCCTGGATGCAGCCTATGTAGGCTAGATGTAATTATGTCATAACTCCTTTGGGTCATTCATCCCATTAGTTAATAACTAGTAAGCTTATATTGTTATGAAATCCATATAAGCCTATTTACTTATCTTAGAGAGATCAGCCTTAGCTTTTCTTTATCTAGTCTAGAGTTATAACTAACCTTGTTTGCAATTAAGCAAACTGCATGTAGGCGACATCTGTCATAGCAGCAAAGTTATGCTCATATATTTACCAGCTGAAATCAAATGAAGCATAACATTATCACGGTCTAAAACGGTGTAACTAGCTGATTTTAACTGAGTACACTTCTTTAAAAGTGCTGATATTTTGGACATGCTGACTGCTGAGTAATTGAAACTTTTGTCTCTTTCAGGGCGGTACAGAGGAGCGTTGAAGTGTGCCACTATAGAGTTACAAGAGGGGCATCAGTCTTCACTTTGCGGCAGAGGTGAAACCTTTTCTGAGTTGTTGTTCATTGCTGTTTCCTTTGACAAATAATCCCCTGCCTTTGCCAGGGTTCCCACTGTTACACATCATCACCAAGGTGAGAGAGTGTCTGGCCCCAAATTGATTAACAATGTCTAGAGACCTATGTCACCACCTCACATCTCTGTCCACTACACGGTATCTGAAATTAATGATTCTCGTTGATCACTTCGACAATGTTTTACATAGCTTTGAAATCAAGACCACAGAGACCAAGACATCAAACCAAGTACAGGTAGACAGGACATGTCAAAAACCATGAAACTGAAGAAGGTGGAATAGAGAAGAGTTATGATGGCATGTCCTCTTTTATTGGAGGAACAGGAAGGAGAGGGTCAGTAATGTCTGAATTTACACACTCCTGAATTAGAACTAATGACAATATGGCTCTAAGCCTCGTGGTCTACGTACATATATTATTATTATTATGATTAGGTGGAGCCATTTTGAAATACACATGTAATAGTTAAGTCTCAATCACATCAGTTGTTTACTAACTGCATGTGCTCTCAACTAGTACCAAGGTGAATGCCCTCGTTGACAACATTAATTAGAAAAGTACAACTCATAAGTTCACTAAATACATGCCAGCTGTATACAAGCTATAGCCGTAATGTTAATACTTTTACTTTAGTGTTTCCTTTGGGCAAAGGTTTCTCTCAGCACTGAGCTTTAATAACTAGGCAGTGTGGACCTTAGGGAAGCCCCACTTGCTCACTTCGCTGTTGTCATCAGATAAGCGGGATGCCATTGTGACAGTAGAAACTAGAGATGGCATGGGTCAGCATATCACAGGACACACAAATAGTGGGAATAAAATGCAGTCCATACAACAAACGGCATTTTAAAGACTTAGTCATTCCCCATTTCCCTTTTTGTTGCAAAAACATGATACAGAAAACACCACCTGATATACTGTGTATAACAAACCTCTGTGATCACTGCAGGCTCGGAATATTGCACAACAGCTGCAGTTTTCTAACCCAAACATTCAGCCATTAGAGTTTACAACTTGTCAATAGTGTTGGACAATATGTGTGCTAAGTCTACTATCCTAATCTCTGTTAAGTCTGAGTTAAATATAAGAGCAATGAAGCTATAACTATGTGGCTGTATGTTTATACGATATTCATAAAAAAACAACAAATTATATTTATATCCCATAAACTTTTTTTTTTACAAAAGTAAAATATGAATTTGTTTACTACAAGTTTCCTGCAACTTCTGGGCCTTACCATTGATCTTACAACATTGACAGCAAGACAATATCGGTATTGGCAGAAAAATACATACCATATGGAACCAAGTGTACTTGTTAAACTGGCCCTAACCTTTGCGCTTAGCTATATCAGACAAACTCAGCGCTCACTTGCTAAGAAGAGTTACTTCAGCTGTCACTGGTCATGATCCAGTTCAAGTGTAGTTCCTCTGATATAATAGTTTCCGTTTAGTCCTTTATTTGATCTTGTTCGTTAAGCCATTCTCCCAGTGAAACTGAGCAGGATGTCTTTCAAGTTCAAAACAGTCAGATAAAGAAAACACTGTAGACAGCGATATGGGTAAATAAATAGATAGGTAAATACTTATAGATCGCTTCAGGAGAAATTCCGATGTCTGGTAGCTTAACACATAACACATTTCTGTCTTGGCCAGGGACACAACGTCAGGATACACGCAAGTGATCATTGAACCTGAATATTGTATCCACTCTGCTGCTATAAATACATTTAAAAAATGGCACTGACAATCTTTGAACACAATCATTATTGTTTGCATTTTCCCAATGGCTCTAATAGTGTATGCTCAGATGTAACAGAAGACTAATGCAAGTTAGATATATAGCTTTTCCCATACAAATCACATTTGCATGTACTGTAAATCTTGTTGGTAATAAATCTGTTCAGTATGCCCAACCTCTAAGCAATTAATCTTAAATAAAGGCATTCAAGCTACTACAGCATTAAAATAATGACTCCAGTTTAGTATTGTGCAGATACGCAAAGTACTTTGACAACAGAAAACAGATTACATTTACACAGTGCTTATAGGATTATAATATCAAATCTGAAATAATTTAAAAGTCAAATTCACTGCATGCAAGTGTAAGTTTACTCTTTTTGCCACACACAACCCCTTATAAATGAAACGGACTGCTCTGGATTCTGGAAGAGCATCTTGCATGAAACACATAAGGTTATCAGGATCAGGTCCTTTGAATTTATTCTTTATAGATTAGAGATCCAAAGACATCTGATGAGATTTCAAAACCTAAAACTACATCTCCCATCAATTCTAAATGTACCATAGAGAACCCATAAAGACTGTAGAATACATCAGTACTACTGCTTCATTATGCTGTATTCAGTACACCAAGCACAGAGTGCTATTTTATGCAAGACAAATTATTCAAATCAACTTGTTTTCTGGAGAGAAAAGGTTGTAGAGTGTGTGAGCTGGTTTGGAAAATGTAGGGTGTACTTGTCAACCTGATGGATGTGAATGTGATAACTTTATCCAAGCATCCTTGTCAATGGTGGAGGGAATTGGTATAAATGTAACTTTTACAATGCATTATAGCCATATTGTGCGCATGCGTTTAAGGACAGAATTGTAACTACATAGTTGCTTCACAGACAAAGCCTATGGCAATCTCAATCGCTGTCCCCAATGTCCTCAATGCAACACCTAGGCAACTATCAGCCATACGTGGCCATGGCTTAGCCAAGAAATATTCCACCACACCAACATACAAGCTGTCATATCATTTACAAGTATAACTGCTGTGCATATCCACATAGAGCAGAGACTCCGTAACCAATCTGCGTCAAACAACTAAAATAGTAATCGCAGGGGGTAAGCGTGAGTGCAAGCAACAACTTATTAGAACTCTCAGAGTCAAAGAGAAAACATCCATCTAAATAAAACAGCTGCGACTGCTTTAACACGACTTTGTGTGATTATTGTGACATGTAGATTAGGCTGTGATACTTCAAATGGCTCGGAATGCGGACGTTAAATCATTTTGCCCTTGCACCTGCAACAGCTCTCATTGACATTCTCCACAGCGCGAGAGCCCTGCTGACAGGTGTGTGCCATAGTCCGAGACCTGCCGCAACTGGAGCGCAATTTCCAACCGTGCAAATCCAAGTCTAACTGGGCAATTCATCCAAACTTCCGCAGTCATGACAGTCGGATCGTTGAACTAAACTGACAGCAGGCACGCTCGTTCCCTCCGTGCGTAAATTGGTGACTGGGAAATGGCACCACTAAAGGACAGCCCCAGCCCCAAGACACGAGCTTTACTTACTGTTCTTAAGAACTGGATCTCATCTTCCCCTTCTCCGCCCTCAGCCATGGCTGTGAAGGAGCCTGCTCAGACTCTGCAAGCCACCACTGACTGG